>JASAMZ010006631.1:0-43063 GCA_030248115.1 Linhomoeus sp. GSCO2_2 | reverse complement strand
TATGGATCTGTGCGGACGGACACTCTCCCTTTCTCGCGGCTGTAAACTGTTGTTGTGACAACGGTCCGACGAGAGCGCGCCGCGCGCGAAGGGTCGTTGTCGTCGTCTTCTACTGGGCTCGCCTGCGCACGGAGGGACTCGCATAATTCGAAGGAGGGGCCCGCCGGCGAATCTCGCCCTGATATCAGCGCCAGATAGTGCGCCCGTCAGCAGTCTACCAGCGGCGGCGGGTGCGAAGAGAGAAAGAACGGCGCCAAGGCTCCTATAACTTACAAACGCGCGCCAGTGTCGTCCACCGCCGCCGCTAGAGAAGTGCGCCTTCGCACCGGCGGCGGCGGCGTTGCGTCGTCCTCAAGCGAGCGGAGTCGGCGGCGAGAACGAACATTCCTCCCAAGAGAGCGCGAAAACTCCTCGGCGGCCGCCGCCGCCGCGGCTGTCGTCTCTTGACAGCCGACAAGGACTCCTGCAGCGCGTCGTCGTCGTCCGCCCTGTCGCGCGACACTTGGCGGCCGAACGAACGACTGGTTCTCCGCGGCGAGTGGCCCATTACGGTAGTTTTCCAAGTTCGACCACGCACAGTTTCAACATGCACATCACAATTCTTGGCAACAAGATGGCCAGTCTGCAAACTGGAGGCTAATCGAATCAGTGTCGGCTCACGCGCGTGTGGCGCCGCAATGGGAAACCGGTTCTGGCGTCGGCGCTCCGCTTTGTGTCCCTTCGCGGAGTCACTATTTGTTTTCCCAGGTCGTCAAACAGACGGGCTCAGACGGCTGGCAATTCAGGCGCGCGCTCCATTCTCGCCGTCTCGTTATTGGATCGAGTTCAGTTGCGCGACGGAGAACGCGGTAGCACATATGTACGAGGGAGGGAACGCAAGAGGTGAATGCTCATTTCCGCCACTGCAAGCGCGCGACTAACTTACTTACGTTGAAGTCCGACGGGTTGTTTACAGAATCGCACTTAGGGTGGTCGACGGCGGGATGCCTGCGGTACAGCCTCGGCGAGGTTTCCTCAGACCACCAGTTGAGAAGACCACAAGTCAGCGCCCCCCCCCCCACCCCTCTCTTCGATCGCATTATTTTCCGTCCGCTCTTCATCCAATTTCCTACTGTTTTGAAAGGGTGCCGCCTCCTTGGCGCCGTCTGCAAAGAATCCCGGCGGGCGATGGACCGCAGAGGTAAACACACAGACGGAGGCAGTGGGGCGCGCGTGCATGCAGCGAGGACCGGTCGTAGCAGCGACCACTCCCGCCTGCTGACCGATGGCTACTCCGCCGACGACAGACAGTTACAGAACCGGCCATTATCTCGTCTTGCTCGCCGAGGATGGAAGAATGGACGCGAGAGGAGAGGAGGGAGGTAGGAGGGGCGAGGACACCCACCAAGAATCGTCGTCAAGAACCAAACTAGAACTCAGCGGCGCGCCTAGGCCGACGGATGCGCGCCGTCGTAATTGACCGCGGGCGCTTCCTACCGAAGTCCTAGACGTCCAAATGGGCGATTACGGAGGGGGGAAACTCGGGCGTCACCTGCTCGTAAACAGCGAAAGCTAACTATTTCTACAGTAACCCGCTCGGCAATATCGCACGTGCATGTACTAAACAGCCTGTAAGTAAAGGAACTGACCGGACGCTTCTTCGGCTTGATCAGCGGGCGATTCTGGCCGTTCATCTTGTGGTAGAGGCCGCAGGCGTTGCACAGGTAGTGGCCGGTCCCGTCACGACGCCAGAGGGGAGTACTGGTCGCGCCGCAGTTCACGCATTCTCGCCCCTCTGCAATCAACGATGGTGAAAGAACGCGAGCTTAGCCCGGGTACGTGAGTGACCGTTGCAGTCGCTGCGCCACAGCGGAGTCGATTTGACGCTGCACTCGCGACCCTCTACATTCACCAAGGGGTAAAATAAGAACGCGAGCTAGAGGACACAACGAAGACTGATTAAGAGTTATGTCTTCGTTACCGTGATGAGCGGCGCCGTTCTTCGGCTTGGAGACAGGCGGCCGGTTGAGCTTTTTCTGACGTCCGTCGGAGCCGGCGCCTCCGATCAGGTGCTTGCTCATCCAGTCGGAGCCCTGCGAGAAGCCGGCCTGCGCCTGCGAGTGGTACTGCAGCTGGGCCGAGGTGGGCGGCGGAAGGGTCAGCGTGTCGTTGGGCGAGTAGTAGCAGTAGGACTGGTAGTGGTCCTGGCCGAATATGGCGCCGGTCGAGGCGAACAGCGCGTCGGCGGCCGGCCCGTTCTGGGTGCCTCCGTTCGGCATCTGGATCAGCGGACCGGCGCAGGACGACGACGGCGTGGCGGACTGGGGCGGCTGGGCGGTGGAAGGATCGAACGACCAGGAGACAAAGGGGTTCCCAGGAGTCGGGTAGAAGCCGGTCGCGCCTCAAGTAGAAACGAAAGTTGAACACCTCGACACTGATCCCACATCCTAGACACGTTTATTCCAAGGCCACCAACCATAAGGGTTTATGCCAGCTTCAGCGGGGTAGGGATAGTAGGTGTACGCCGTGGCTGAGCAGTACTGATTGGAAGCCCCGTTGGTCAGTCGAAGCAGCGGCCCGAAGCCTTCCGAGATCAGAGCGGGCGCCGGCGGCAGCGACGCCGACGTGACCACCACCGGCGGCGTCGAGATCATAGTGGGCTGCTGCTGGTGTTCCGCCTGCTGCTGCTGCTGTTGCATCTGCTCCTGCAGCTGTTGCTGCATCTGTTCCTGCAGCTGCAGGGGATGCGGAATTCCCGGCGGCGTGATGGCTTCGCTCCTGGTCGGCGGCTCGAGGATCACGGTGTTCTGCTGGCGGGGAGGCTGCGGCGCGACCTCCGCCGTCACCACCGAGGGCGCCGAGACGAAGGTGACCAGTCCGTCTGTCAGCGGCTCGCCTACGAGCGCCTCGACGCGGTCCATGACGCTGCCGGAAGCCTCCTCTTCCACCTTCAGAATCAGATCCATCTGGGAGACGAGATCTGGAGGAAGGCATTCTTCCCTTCTTCGTGGCGCCTACGCTGCTAGCAAACTGCGAAACACATAGAGTACGGTCGCAAACCTTCAGGACAGAAGTCAATCGGGCTGATGTGATTCAGATTGCCCACCGACGGTAGCGGCCCACCCGATCGCTAATCTCCGGCGATTCAGTGGCGGTGATAGTGCTCGATGAAATCTGAAATCAGATTACAGTGTGGGTCCACCGGACCGTAAAGGCTGTCCGAAGGGACGCTCAAAGAAAGATCCGTCGCAAGTTAAGGCGGCCGAGACGTGAGGTCTACTTACCGTATCGCAACCGCCGATAAGGCGCCCGTTCCGGTGGTCGGCTCAGCGTCTTCGCTTTTTGCGCACTACGCTCCTTTGGCCCCCGTTCCGCTGCCGCCGATTTGAAGGAGCGATTATAACAGCGACGACGACGACGCAGCGACGGCGCGGGAGACGGCAGAGGAGCCTGCAGAAGGAGAGAACTCGTTCCAGTCTCCGTATACGAACGACATGGGCGTGTCACGTGACGGGGCGCTGCCAGCCAATGAGCGCTCACCTCGCAGGCGCTGCCGTTTAGCGACGCGAAACGAAAAGCGAACGAAGGAAGACGAGGAAGGTCGGAAGCAGAAAACGATGAGGAATCGACTCTTCGCGTCGACTGTGCCTTATCTGAAATTTTCCAGACGATTAGAAAGTTTATCGAGCAGTGAGACAGCCGCCAAACCCTTCTTCTCCGCTTACTTGATCCTAACCCAGTTGCCCTTTTGCTCTGTCCAACAAGGTCACGGCGGTTGAATCTGAAGAACCGAGACGCAAAACAACTTTCGAGCGAAAGAGACCGCAAGACAGCCAACCGATATGACGGTCAACTCGTTCACGCACTGGCAAGCTACTCTCCCATCCACTAAGAACTGACGCGTGACGCCTACATACAAGCGACGCCGACTTGGCGTCCGTGCCTACACCCTGTGTAGCTAAAGGGCTAGCGAGCCCGTAGCGAAGCGTGATTGAAGAGTCAACGTGTTGTTTGCTGTCCACTCATACCACCACCCGCGGTGGGATGCCGTTTACTGCTTTGTTCTTAGACCGATTATACTCGTGGCGCCGAGGTTTCTGACCTTTCCCGCTGCCAGAGGGGAGGGGGGGGGGGGGGGGGGTGCGTTTTGTGTCGCTTCCTCGACCGTTTACTTTCTCTTTGGGGCCAAAGCCTCGAGAGGGTATCGATTAAAAGTGTGTCAAAACGGAGATAGACGGCCGGCCGACCGGCCAACCAAAAGTCAATCTCGGTGCTCTCTCTTGGGGTGCCAACTGAAGACCGTCACAGGGGCTCAGTGGCTGCGAAAG
Organism: Linhomoeus sp. GSCO2_2; assembly: GCA_030248115.1. Taxonomy (NCBI): domain Eukaryota; kingdom Metazoa; phylum Nematoda; class Chromadorea; order Monhysterida; family Linhomoeidae; genus Linhomoeus; species Linhomoeus sp. GSCO2_2. Next base: position 38,756 of record JASAMZ010006631.1, on the reverse strand, counting down.
AGGTCGAATCGTTTAATTAAAGCGAAGGGGCGGGAGAGGGAGGAAGAGGCGCAGGCGCGCCGTCGCGCACAGACGGCTGCTCCGCTCGGTCACAAGAAATCTCGTTCGGCCGTCGTCCCTTGTGGGAAATTTGGCGCCCGCCGCTTATGATGCGGATAAATGGTGCTTCTCGCGTCCGACCCCCCCCCCCCCCCCCTCCTCTCGGCGCTTCTTATAAGTATGTAGATTTCGATTGCTGGTCTTGGCTGGGAGTAGGCAGGGGGGGGGGGACGCTCGCTCCTCCTCCAGCGCAGCGACAACATGAGAATTGACGAACAATGGGCTATCGACACAGTCGTCGAGTCGAACAAGCGACGCGAAACGCCGATTTGTCTTGCGTTGCTTGCTGACTGACTGACAAGGGGGTTGGCGGGACGGTTGTTTCCGCGAAATCGGCGCGCGGTCTACTACCCGTTCGTTTGTTTTATGGCCCTGACCGCCTGAGTGAGTCAGACGCAAATAGATGCGTGCACCGCAGCTGGCTTAATTTTGAGGGAACCATTGTTAAGCCGTAGTAGTTACAGCGACGTTGTTCCGGTTCTGAGGAGGACAAAAGTTGTCTGTGAATTTACGATTCAGTGGCAGGCTTCAGTGGCGTCCTCGCTACCTGCGATTGACCGCTACAGACTTGGATTCTACGGTAACGTAGAATCCACTCTGCGCGTTTGAGATGCTTTGAAGCCGCTACAAAACAAGTTGCGCATTGGCGGGTCTTCATTCGAAGTTCATTCTTACTCTTTCAATTTTCTATAGTCAAGCAGCAAGCCAAAGAAGAAGGAAGGGAAGAAAGAAGGATGGCCGACAAGAGCGCCTACGTGCCGCTGATGAAGGGACCGTCGCCTGCGCCCTCGTCCTTCGGAGGCCAATCGCTCGACGTCTACGCCAGGCCGGCCAGCAGCGGCGGCGGCGGTGGCGCCTACGGCGAGCAGTACATGGGCGGCGGCAATCTGGGCGGAGTGCAGGAGCAGGAGATGGGCGCCCGACGCATGCCCGCCTACAGAGCCCCGGCCCCCGCGCAGGCCCCGCCCGCCGTCGGCACCGCCGGACCCGCCAAGAAGGACCAGTCGATCTACCTCGGACCCAAGTGAACAAGACCCCTTCCTCCCTCCCGATCGCCGACACGCCCATCAGCCTACCCACGATGAAGAGTCGATAGTGATCCTGGTGATAACAACGAGCGATCAACTGTGATTCCAATCGGTCGGCGCGCGCCTGTACTCGCTGGTTGTCCGCCATGTCAGCCCACTAACTAAAAAGGAGGCAGCGAGACCAAGTTTCCACCACCACATCCTCCCTACTAATCACGCGATCTCTGTTTGTTTGTTTGTTTGTTTGTTTGTGTGTGAGCAGGATAACTCTCGACAGCGGCGACGGATCCCGGACATGTATACATTTTCGGAACCGCCTTCCGCCGGGCACCATCTGGCCGAAGTTTGGTCTTGGGCCGCCGCCTAAATTCGGCCGAAATTCCGAAAATATCGTTTTTTTGGCACATTTTTGGCGCTAACTGCCGACTGCGGCGGCGGATCGCGACGAGCCGTGCATCAACGGAACCGCCGTTCGACGCTGCACCATCTGGCCAAGTTTGGTCTTCGGCCGCCGCCTAAATCGTCCGAAATTCGCGATATTCGGGCGAATTTCGGCCGTTTTCGGAAGAACATTCTACGAAACAGCGATTACGATTCTGCCATAGTACGGCTTGCTTCGCTGTGAGACCTAACTTGCGCACCATTTGCTTTGCTTTTCCAGTTCGGTGTGAGACCCAACGTGATGACAATATGCTTTACACACTGTCAAAGCACTCGCGATCACTCTTACACTTAGGTCCTAGGATATTTTACGCATTCGTCGATTACTGTAACTTGTTGACGCAAACGTGACGTGACGCATGCGTAAAAACATGACGTTTTTCATGCTTTTGTTGTGACCAGTTGACGTTCAGTCCATTTCTCAGCTGTGTGAAGCGCGAAAACGTGAAGTTTTGTGTTGAATGCCGAGTTGCGAAGTGCAGTGTCAGAGGTGAAATGGCGACTAGTCGAAAAGGAAGGTTTTGGAGATCCGTAGGACGCGTCTTCGTTTGATCCAGAATTTTTGTCCAGAATTTCGATTTTGATCCGGGAACTGTTAGGTCCAACTCATAAGGTTAAGGCGCCAAAGGAGGTCTCCACTGTCCGGTAGAGCGTGGAGGAAGGATTCACTGGAGTCGGGCTTCACTTGCACCGCCCACGCAGTCGTCACGACGGACGGTGCTTGCCAGGTACTGGACGTCCGCGCCTTACTGGACGTCCGCGCAGTTCTTCGGTTGAAGAAGGCGACCGGGAGAAAGCGGCGGAGCTGCTAGAGTTGTAAATTAATTCACAAGATTGAATCCCTGATTATCAGCGAGTCTTACTTGTATTTTTTGGAGGCGGTCAAAGGGCAAACAACGGCCCTCCTGAATCTCCTTAGGCGTGGAAGTACCGCGCCCTCGTTAGAGTCGAGGAAACGACCGCTGCCGCATAACAAGAACGGTCTAGGATGTTTGGGCGCCGCCGCTTGGGCGCCGCCGATTGGGCGCCGCCGTTTGGGCGCCGGGCGGCAGGCAGACTCAACCAAGGCTAATTAGCTCACCTAGGCTTCCGCAGAAAGTTTGTTGATGTCGTAGTCCGGGGAATCAGCTTCGGGCTGCGCCGCAGGCCGCAGCAACCTTTCGCGTGTGCCGTCGCCTGCGGCGACGCCTTTTCTAAGCATAGCCTTGAAAATAAGTCTAAGCATAAGCCAGATCTAATGCTAGGCCTCAACTTGAACTAAGCCAAGCCTGAAGCCATATGGTGTCTGAAAGACGAATGACACAGTCCCGTTACAGTGAAATTCGAAAGACAATATAAGTCAGCGGCGCCCAAACGTCCGGCGCCCAAACGTCCCCAGCGCCCAAACGGCGGCGCCCAATCGGCGGCGCCCAAACGGCGGCGCCCAACCGGCGGCGCCCAAACGTCCCATTCCGTAACAAGAAAGTCGAGAAGCAGCTTCGAAAACACTTGATTTCAGCTAGTAATTTGTTACTTGCTTTCGCGGTTTCTGTGTTGCACGGTTCGGAAAACAGAAGCGGTTGTTCAGTTGGAAACTTGGTTGCAACATCGTCACTCAGTGCGTTACAACCAGCTCGAAAACGAATGAAATCGAATGACACTAGAGAAAACTCGCGAACAGTGTGAAATCAATTGATTTGTGGGTACGTATGTGCGCAAATTGGTTACTGTTTGCGTTTGTTTGCGTTGGAAGAACGGATGGTAGCAAATACTGTTTCAAAACACTGTTTATTTGGCGCTTGCCTACTCTCTAACAGGATTACAGTTTAAATTCTATCTGGTCTCGAACGGATTACCTGAAAATATGCTACAGTAACTAGGGACCTAAGTGTAAGAGTGATCGCGAGTCTGTCAAAGCACCGTCAACACGGGGTTTCGTCTTCTGACCAAGAACGGCGCACGAGTCACGGGCGCAGGCGAAGCGCAAAACGTCGGTCTGTCTTCTGACCAACAACGGCGCACGAGTCACGGGTACAGGCGAAGCGCAAAACGTCGGTTTGTCTTCTGACCAAGAACGGCGCACGAGTCACGGGCACAGGCGAAGCGCAAAACGTCGGTTTGCCAGGTGCCACTGCACCGCGTCCGCTGCGCGACATCGGTCTCTGCAGGTGCAGGGCGTCAGCTACGCGACATCGGTCTCTGAAGTCTGAAGCTGCAGCACATCAGCTGCGCTACATCGGTCTCTGCAGGTGCAGGGAGTCAGCTAAGCGACATCGGTCTCTGAAGAGTGAAGCTGCAGCACATCAGCTGCGCGACATCGGTCTCTGCAGGTGCAGGGCGTCAGCTACGCGACATCGGTCTCTGAAGTGTGAAGCTGCAGCACATCAGCTGCGCGACATCGGTCTCTGCAGGTGCAGGGCGTCAGCTACGCGACATCGGTCTCTGAAGTCTGAAGCTGCAGCACATCAGCTGCGCCACATCTGTCTCTGAAGCTGCAGCACGTCAGCTGCGCGACATAGGTCTCTGCAGGTGCAGGGCGTCAGCTGCGCGACATCGGTCTCTCAAGCTGCACCACGTCAGCTGCGCGACATCGGTCTGAAGGTGCAGCGCGTCAGGTGAGCGACATCGGTGTTTGAAGCTGCAGCGCGTCAGCGGCGCGACATCGGTCTCTGAAGCTGCAGCGCGTCAGCTGCGCGACATCCGTCTCTAAAGCTGCAATGCGTCATCAACGGGCTATAGACCCTAGTCAACACTAACGACAGACGCCCGAACGTACCGTATACGTTTCGCAGAAAGAATACGAGTTGTCCACACAACAGACATCGTCGACAACACCCTAGGACAAGCTCTTCCGTACAACTACAGCAACGCAATGAGCATCTTGAAGATATCGCTATACGAACTACAGTAGCAAGTTCAAAACGTTCCATTCGAGACAAAACGTGTACAGACCTACTCGAGACCATCATACTTCTTTGCGCAACGCTATACAAACTACAGTAACCAGTTCAGAACGTTCCATTCGAGAAACCTACACAGACCTACTCAACTGTCAGCCTGCTTGGCGCCACGTTATACAAAGTACCGCAACCAGTTCAAAGCTTTCCATTCGAGAGAAAACCTACGCAGGCCTACTCGACTATCAGCCTGACTGGCGCCACGCTATACAAAGTACCGTAACCAGTTCAAAACGTTCCATTCAAGACAAAACATAAGGACCTCCTACTCGACTATCAGCATGCTTTGCGCCACGATAGACAAACTACAGTATCCAGTTCAAAACGTTCCATTCGAGACAAAACCTACACAGATCTACTCGACTATCAGCCTGCTATGCGCGACGATATACAAACTACAGTAACCAGTTCAGAACGTTCCATTCGAGAAACCTACACAGACCTACTCAACTGTCAGCCTGCTTGGCGCCACGTTATACAAAGTACCGCAACCAGTTCAAAGCTTTCCATTCGAGAGAAAACCTACGCAGGCCTACTCGACTATCAGCCTGACTGGCGCCACGCTATACAAAGTACCGTAACCAGTTCAAAACGTTCCATTCAAGACAAAACATAAGGACCTCCTACTCGACTATCAGCATGCTTTGCGCCACGATAGACAAACTACAGTATCCAGTTCAAAACGTTCCATTCGAGACAAAACCTACACAGATCTACTCGACTATCAGCCTGCTATGCGCGACGCTATACAAAGTACAGTAACCAGTTCAAAATGTTCCATTCGAGACAATACCGGCGCAAACCTGCTCGACTCTCAATGCCCAATGGTCCCCGTAGTTTGTGCCGTCCACCAGATATGTAGATGCCTGTGAGTGTGCGGGCTTTGAGTGGATTGCGACAATGGGTGGAACATACTTGGACATCGTATCACCATTCTTGTGCCGACTTGACAGTTGTTACTTTGTTGACAATTGTTTCATCCTGTTGAGATATAGTGCAGTTATGTGCGCGTCTCATGTTGTTAGCATTGTAGGCTGTTCGTCTGCTGACTGCTGACTAAGCTGTGAAGCTTGTGATATCCGTGCGATGCGGACTGTTTTGTCTAGTCGCTGGGCTCTTACGCTGGCTGCGCGGCCGTAGCGCTTCACTTGCGTTTATGCCACCCTAGGTGTTTCTGTTGAGTTGCCTGAAGGAGCGAGTTGAGACGCCGCTGCCCACACACCGAACCTCAACAGGTTATGGGCCCAGTGGGAGCGTCCGTGGTTGCTGGACGACTCTGACCTGTCCGTAGGTGCAGTGCTCCTGTCAAAAGGGAGGTGTGCACTGGAGTGGGCTGAGAGGGAGCAGGGTTGACGTCCTGGTGCGCCACAAGGTCTCTGGAAGCTTCTGCGGCTGAGAAGATGGACAAGGTGTCCGTTGTGCCGCTGAAAGGCGACAACTACGCGACATGGGCCGTCCAAGTCAAGATGGCTTTGCTGCGGGAAAACCTGTGGGGGCTCGTGGATGGCTCGGTGAAAGGTGAGCAGTTCGCTGGGGATGCCAAGAAGATGGCTGAGTACCTGGAGCGCAAGAACCGTGCGCTGGCGACCATCGTGTTGACTGTGGACCCCGCGTTGCTCTACCTGATCCCCAACCCGCAGAGTCCCAGGGACGTCTGGAAGCTGTTGGCTGACCAGTTCCAGAAGAAGACCTGGTCGAACCGGCTGATGCTGAAGCGCAAGCTGAGTGGCCTGGTGCTCCGAGAGGGAGAAGCAGTGGCCGCGCACATCGCCAGGATGACCGAGATCTTCAACCAGTTGGCCGTGATCGGTGAGCCAATGAAGGAAGAAGACAAGGTCCTGGCCGTGCTTGCGAGCTTGCCGGAGAGCTACGCCATGCTGGTGACGGCCCTGGAGGCGAGGCTGGAGGACCTGACCATGGAGGTCCTGTCCGAGCGTCTGATCCATCCGCGAAAACCCGCATGGGTTACGGTAGCTTAACCCTGCGATAGTGGATCTTTGCTTCAAAGTCCAAGGAAGATCCTTTAACTACCGTAAGCGAAGCTGTCAGAAGAAGCAAATTGCTCAAAACTCGGCCGCAAGGACAACTAATTGATGGCGTTGCATCGTTGATTAAAGAACCGTACTTATAGCATTTGCAGTTTGCGCTCACAACAGTACTGACAGTTTCAATTCAGACCGTGTGAGAAGACGAGCTGCTGAAGTGAAGACTGACGATCACTGAACTGAACGGATCGCGTGTACCTACTACATACCTACCTACAGCAAATTCGATTATGTCACGCGACCAGTCGCACGATCTTCGCACGCGTGCAGGACCGCGCAATTCAAAGATTGAGAGATCGCACGGCGCAAAACGCAAGACAAACACAGAGGGAAGGAAGGAGGTTGGGTAGGAGAGGGACGGGGGGGGGGGTGTTAGGTTGAGAGGGAGGCGGCGGCCGCCGCGCCGCGCGCAACGCGAGCGTCTCGGTCGAAATACCACCAAAACTTCGCGCGAGCGCAGCCTTACATACAGCGGTTGCACTAACGAAAGCCCTTAAACAGTGGGTTCTCATCAGTGTGGAGCAACAGAAGAAGACGACAAACTCCAAGGCCCGGCGATCTACCCGTCACGAGTCGCAGAAGAAGCGTCGGCGACGGCGGCGCGGATTACAACCCGTTTCGGCCGTCCGGAGTGCCCCCACTTCATTACACAAAAGTAGTGCTATCGGACGAGGTGTCACGCGACGGCGGCAGTGGAAGAAGGGAGGTGAAAGACGAAGGGCGTCCGGACTACTGTTCCTGAGTCTGCGCTGCGAGTCTCGATTGCGCGCGCTGATGAGATGATCAACGTCACGATCGGCGACGAAGCCATTTTGCCTTTGGAGAAACTTGCGGAGAAACTACCGTAAAACCTCCAATAAGCGACCCCCTCCAATAAGCGACCCCACTCCAATAAGCGACCCCCCTAGAGGGGGGTTGTTAATAATAAGCGACCCCCCTCCAATAAGCGACCCCATTTTCTGTCAAAATCTGTCCGACATTCCTTAATGAGTCACTGTTTCTCCATTATAGCACACCAAACTTCAATAGTGAATGTGAAGCCATGCATGTCATCGATTTCTGCTTCCATTTCAAGGTTTTGTTGGCCAAAACACACAATCAGACAGGTTTCAATGCGGGAAAGTGCAAAGTTGCATGCTGAGGTGACGACTCAGACTGGCATTGAACAATAAGCGACCCCACTCCAATAAGCGGCCCCCCTAGAATGGTGGTTGAAATAATAAGCGACCAGGTCGCTTATTGGAGTTTTTACGGTATCTTAGTTTTTCACAAAGTAGAGCACTGGAACTGCCGCCAGGAGGTTTGGGTATGATGGTTGTTGAAGCGGCGGAAACGGCAGAGTGTGGTGGAAAAGGAGGGGATGGGGGGGAGGGGGCAGGAGAAGGCGGGGATAATTGTGGAAAGGGATAGGTAGACGGTGATGGAGGAAGCTGTGGCAGCCGTCGGAGTTGGGAACGAAGATGGAGGGTAAGGGGTTGAGGTGGTGGTGGTGGTGGTGGTGGTGGTTTTGGTGGTGGTGGGGGGGGGGGGGGGGGAAGTGCATGGGCAGCTGGGATAATGGATTAGAACTGGGTCAATCGGAGATATTTGTTATTGTAGGTGGCAAAATGTAAGCCTGTAACGAAGCGGAGTAGAGCAGCGACAGTCTCCCTTGAAACCTATCATGCTGCGGCACAACAAAGTCCCAGTGCTGCAAGTCTATCAAACAAGACGACTGACCGTCACGCACCCACACAATGTACACTAGCGCAAAAGAGCAGGCTTCTCGGTTGGCCGTCAACCCAAGTGGGGCCGACCAGACGTTACGTTGTTCTGCGACGCGCAAATTCAGTCGTCTACCACTCGCAGGAGTCGCAACTTTCAACCGCATTATTACACACCAAGGGGAGAAGGGCTCGTTTCTAGTAGTCGCGCAGCGGGAAAGTTTGCTTTGTGGAGCGATTGCGGGTGCGCGCGCTGTGTGAACGGAATCGAATCGTAGCGATGGTTGCGCGATCGATTACTGGAATTTTGGCTAGTGTCTCCAGTCACAGTGTGTCACTCAACTAATCCAGTAACGATTTCTACACGTTGCTTATTGGGGTCACTGCTCCACCTGTTACTGTCTACAGTACGATTTGTCGGCGGTTAATTGAGTATTTCCACAGCGATCTCACAACTCGAAACAAGCGACCAAGTCACATTCGGTCAACCGGCTCGATTTCCAGCATTTCAAAGCACAGTTTCAAGTCACTCTGTATCTCTTTCAGTAACTCAATGGTCCCAAGGAGTCTCTTCGTTGCCTCACCAGATGTCTCCCAATTTGTTGTTGGCGTCACTCGCTCCGTTTTGTAAGCCTTGCTGAACTGACGCGCGAACACGCTGAGCTCGTGGCAGTACTTTGGGACTCTGCTCAAAAACTCATCGAAGTTGTCAAATTTGTTGTTCAGAAGTGTTTTGAGTATCTGTGAACAGGCGAAATAGGGCGATGAGGTGGCATCTCTTTCTTGGCACTCTGCCGACACTTCAGCTGACTTTTCACCACTTTCGATCAGCTTCGAAAGACGCGCGTTACAGTACTGCACGGAAGTCGCCCTCTGGCACAGCTCTGGTAAGGGCGCGCTTTCGTGTTCAAGTTCGAGCTTGGCCGGTTTTCCGCTGGAAGCGCCTACAATTATAAATCTCCTGTACACGCCATCATCTTTGCAGGCAATTTCACATGTTGCACCCAGCAATTCGAACGCAACGCAAGATGAGACCAATTTCTGCAGGATTTCCTCCGATAAGGACGGGTTAAGTTTCTTGCACTGACTCTGAAACGAAAACAAAGCTAACTTAGCGAAGTCCGCAGATTCCATACATTCACCCAAGTAACAATGGATCATAGCTTCTTCAGACCTTCCTAAAGTCGAAATATTGGCGAAACGTCGGACGGGAATCGCAACAAATTGTCCGAAAGTTGTTCTCGAACCGAAGTGCTTGCTCATTGGTCAGTTTGAAGCTCGCCAAATGACGACTGGCTAGATTTGAAAGGAAGCGACCAATGAGCAACCTTCGAAACTGCGATAGAGTCGCATCTTCAACCGACTTCTTTTTGAACAGGTTTTCAACCGCTGAAGAAGCCATTTCGTCATCCACTAAACACGAATGCCTGCCAGCCTATCATGTTCGCGCTAGCGTTGTATATGCAAATTCGCCTGTAGACGCGCTTTGACCCCCGGATGAGCGGCACGGGACGCGCTCTATGCAAACTACGATCGAGCTGCAACTGCTCTGTTCTGTCAACTCGTCTGGCCGCCACGTCCGTCATTGCTGCCAACTTTCCGCCAAAGTGGCACCTCTTGTCGCACTTTGTTTCAGAAATACTTCAACTTTCCAAAGAAAGAAGCCCACAAGTGTTGCTCTTTCTTTGCCAGGACACAGCTTTGTTCAACAAATCCGCCAAACCTGCCTCCTTATCCTACTTGTGTCCAACTTGCCTCTTCTTGCCACTCGAGTGGTCCACTCTAGGAAACTTCTTGTTTGCTATACGCAAGCAGATGCCCTGTCTCTCAGCCTGTGCTTGCTGAGCCATTCTGCCTTCCACTCACTCTCTCTTCCTAAGCTGATGAAGTTGATGGCATTTCTTCTAGCCTCGAGGGAGGAAGGCAAAGATGTGTCCATCCTAGTGTTTGCGTGCGCATGTGTGTGTGTTCGGCCGTCGAGATTTGGCCTGTGGAAGAACGGCTGCGCTGCGGCTGAAAGATTTACGAAGCGCGCTAAAACAAGACGGCAGCCTCTGATGGGCCGATGACGCGTGGTTTTATTGCCGTCTGGAGACTTCCTCTTCCGTCCGAGAGACTTGATTTGGTGCTCTGTTTTGGCGGCGGACGACTGGATTAGGTGCTCTAGATTAGAAGACACGGCGACGCCAGTTTCGTGTTGCTTCGGTAATGGCCACGCCACGGTGCACAGAGTACTTACTAAGTATTTAGGTACAGTATAGTCAACGCTACAGGCCGTGCCGCGTTATAGGGCCATTGACTGTGCAATCCTTACATTGCTTGTTGGCGTGACGGTGACAGCAATAGGTGCAGTGTTTGTTTCTCTGTTGTGGCCCAAACGCTGTAGGAGAATGTTGTAGGGAAATCGCTTTATCCGTAAATTTGTTGACCTTTGTTCCAGCGGCAAAGACAATGAGACCCAGCGGTCAATTGGTGGAGAAGGAGAGCGGCCCATTCCACGACGTGGCCCTAACTGCACTGACTGTCCTAGCCGTCTGTCTAACCGTCGTGTTCTTCCCCTTCTCTCTCTTCTTCTGTCTCAAAGTGGTCCAGGAGTATGAGAGATCGGTGAGGGTGGTACATACGTAGGTATGTAGGTACACTGTAGATAGACACCGGTAGACAGGTACTTTGGTTGTGAAAACCATTGGATACCGGCGAGTTTAAGTCGTCGCACCAGTGTGTAGTATGCAACTTTGCCAAATTGTGTGCCTTGAATTTGAAAGACTGTGTAATGTTGGTATCATGGTCAACAAAGCCTCATAATGTGAGCGAACACACCTAACACATGCAGAATTTGAAGTTTGTTTGCGTGTGCTGTGGGTACTACTCAGCCTTTGGACGACTGAAATCAGGTGAAAAGTAGGGGATCGCCTGGATTTCAACGGTGTTTTGACACATGTAGCTTCAAAATTCTGTGTCATCTTCTACCGCCGTCTAAACTCAGGTGATGTTTCGCCTGGGCAGACTGGTGGGCGGGGAACCCCATGGGCCAGGACTCTGCTTCTTCCTTCCCTGCATCGACTCCTATGCCATTGTGGACCTGCGCCTTATGTCTTACGACGTGCCTCCGCAGGTGCCTTATGTCTATAGCAAACGTGCGGGCGCCTCGGTATGAACGAACATTGGCATTGTGACAACAACTGGCAACGGCCGCCAAAACACATTTCCTTCTCTGGATGTCATTCTATCTTTCTAACTTTACGTTTTCAACCAAAAGTACAACCTGTGCGAAATCGTTGTAGGAAGTGCTGTCTTCCGACTCCGTCATGGTTACGGTAGAAGCGGCGCTCTACTACCGCGCCTTCGATCCAGTCGCCTACGTCGTCAACGTGATGGACGCGCACAACAGGTTGTTGCGATTGCGGGCTGCGAACGGATTACTGTAATCGATTCTTTTGAAACGTTAATTTGCTGCAGCGCACGGCTTATGGCCCAGACTGCGCTGAGAAACGTTCTCGGAACTCGGACTCTGGCCCAAATGATATCGGACAAGGAATCGCTGGCAAAGAGAATGAAATTGGTGCTGGACGCGGGTACGGGCGGGGCTTGGTTTTGGATCTGTGAGACACAATTACAACTGGACCTGTGAGACAGCGTTACATGCATTAACTCTGCAATCCCTGAACACACCACACACACACTGACACGCTCCGGAAGACGCTCGCGCGGGTATTATCGCGAGGCCACGCACTCTACCACGCACGCCAACAAACAATCAGTCAATCAAACAATCAGTCAACAAACGGGTGCAGACGCCCCACGCACAATCGCCCATTTCTCTCTGTTAGTCTGTGACGTTTCCACCTCTGTGTTAAGTGCACATTCTGCGCCACGCGACCACGCACACTTGCATTGCAGCCACCAAACCGTGGGGAATCAAGGTCGAGCGGGTGGAAATCAAGGACATCCGGATACCTTACGAGCTGATGCGCTCACTTGCGTCCGAGGCTGAGGCGCACAGGCACGCCAGAGCCAAGTTGATCGCCGCAGAAGGGGAGAGGGAGGTAATTTGAAGATAATGGAAGATTTGCCATAAATATTTCTGAATGACCATGCGATTATTGGGCAGCCACCATTGTAAATGAGGTAAACGCGGTTGGATAGAGCTTGCCACCTAGATACCTGCATTGTTCACTGTAGGTACAGTATAGGTAAGTATTTCGTCATTCAGAAAACTCGACTGCTCGCCTACCGTATCTGTATTCATTCACAAATTCCTTTAAAGTTCCGCAGCCAAACGCTACAATGTTTGATCTCAAGGCCGAAACACAAATTCGCCAAGTTCAACGCAATGCAATTCCACTCACAACACGTTGCGTGTTGCGAGAGATAATGCATGCCAAATCCCAATCCCAACATTTCTACACAAACTCTCAAATAGGCGAGTCGGCGCCTTCGCTCGGCCGCCGACGAGCTGGAGGTCAGTCCTGCGGCCATTCACCTGAGACGTCTGCAGACCCTGTCGAGAATCGCCGCGGTCAAGAACAGCACAGTGGTGATACCGGTGCCCAAACTGAATTTGGCCGGATAATAAAGGCCCGAATCCGGTTTGGAGTACAAGATAGTGCGAGTGTGTAAAAGGTGTAACAAGCTGTTATAAAAAAGTTGAGTTGTTTTATTAATACAGAGTGGTTTGTGAGTGTTTTAAAGTGGAAGAGTAAAAGAGTGGATACTTTTGTAAAGTATTTCGAAGCCTTTCCGATATGACGCGCGCCCGCCCGGAGTCCACTATTCATGCACTGCTTCTGACACGCTTCTTTCTGAGGGGTTCTTGCAGGGCAACATTGGGATCGCCCGGGATTATTTTTTTGAGCAAGACACACGCATTTCTGAGCGGTTGTTGCAGGGCAACATTGGGATCGCCCGGGATTAATTATTTTTGCAGACAAAGTTGTTCGTAAGACAAGGGTTAAAAAAACAAAAGTATTTCTTTAGGAATGACCGTTCAACAACTGCCTCAACGTAAGCTTTCAAACGGTCGAACGAATGCCGCTCTACAACGTAAGACGAGCGAGTTAGGGCCCATTTGCTGTTTGAACCTTTTGGATTACTGTAGTTCGCGATATTCAAACTTTTGAGTTTCGACCAATAGAAAAACAAATGATCAGTGAGTCAAGAGCTATCCAGCAACTCAAGATCGTCTCTCTACGACGCACGCTGAGCGAGTTAGAGCGATTCCTATGCTAAAAACGCAAGAATGTCGCTTTTTTGCGTGTTTGCGTAATTAACAAAATTTTTAATGCCAAACGAAAGAGCACGTCGAGACCTTTTAGTTGACCTATCGCACGCCGCTCTACGGCGTAAGACGACCGTGTTAGAGCCGTTTTGCGTTTTGGACTTTCGGGTTACTGTAGCGCGCGCAATTCAAACTTTTGAACTTCGACTTCTCTTAACGGAATTATCAGTGTGCCGAAACCTATTCAACGAACTCAAGATCGTCTCTCTATGACGGAAGACGAGCGAGTTAGATAAGTTTTGCGTTTTAAACTTTTGGGTTACTGTAGCTCCCGAAATTCAAACTTTTGAGTTTCGACCAATATAAGAACAAATGATCAGTGAGTCGAGAGCTATCCAACCAACCCAAGATCGTCTCCGTACGACCACGCTGAGCGAGTTAGAGCGATTTCTGCGTTAAAAACGCGAGAATGTCGCTTTTCGTGTTGCGTGTTTGCATAATTAAGAAAAGTTTTATGCCGCACGAAAGAGCACGCCGAAACCTTTTAGTTGACTTATCGCACGCCGCTTTACGACGTAAGACGAGCGAGTTAGAGCCGTTTTGCGTTTTGACCTTCGGGTTACTGTAGCGTTTTGATCTTCGGGTTCAAAGTTTGCAAACTCGAAACTGTGCTCGCAAAGCTCAGTGAGTCAAGACCTATCCATAAAGCCCAAGATCTCCTTCCTACGACGTTACAACGCCGAGATATGAGAGCGTTACGAACGGACGCACGCACGAACGCACGAAAAGCTCTCGTAGGGGTTCGCCCGGCTGAGACCGGGCGAAAAAAGTGTGGCATGCACGCAACCAGTTCCGTGGCTTGTTTACTGCTCAGGCTATGATGACTAATCGGATAAACGGAACAAAACACTCATTGTGCATTCCAAGTGACCTCACGTGTAGAGTGGACCGGTTGCGCACCACTATACCACACCCTTTCACCTTCCAACAAAAATTCAAGTTCGCCCACCGTTTTACGAACCGATTGCCTCGTGTCTTATCTTGTATTCTGGCGTCCGGTGCTGTAGGTTGTATTGACTCCGGGATAAATTGACGCCGCGTCAACTTTTCCCGCCTGGTAAATTGACGCGCGTCAACGTACCGGAGCTTATCGCGGGGTGCGTTGACGCCAGCCGCCTTATTCAATTGGACTCAGAGTGCCTTCGCGCGGAAGGACACGAAATAAGGTCGGGTGCGCTGACGCCGCGCAATCTTGATTGACTACAGAGCTTCGTTGTGCCTATAAGCGTGGGGAGAGATGAGACAATTCCAAAAGCGATTTCAGACAATGACACCGTTTATCGCTGCACCGCTCTACTCATGCCTTCAATACAAAGTGAAATCGAGTGAAGACACTGGCTTCGGACCTCTAGCGAGTGTCTATCTCTAGCTAGCCTCTAGTATATTGCAGACCTCTAGTGACTACCTAAATCCCAGGAGGACCCGCACACAATCTCACTTTTGCCGATCCGATTACCAGTGTCGTCTCCTTCGACGTAGTACTCTGAACTGAAGAGGAAGCCCATTGTGACACTTTAGAATTCGTTTCGTACCAGCGTTCATGGAATGACGCCTCCAGCACCTACGGTGCTTCTAGGTCTGAGCCAAGGTAGAATCTGGCATGACCACTGGGACCACTAAGGCCTGGTTCACACTGATTGCGAAGTAAATCCGAAGAAATAATACTGCGAAGTAAGGAGTGGAGAGCCGCTACTTCTTATTACTTCGCGGTATTGTTTCTTACTTCGGGCTTACTTCGCGTTCAGTGGAACCAGGCTTAACCAGCTGGAGCTATCTACTGCGCTAACGAGGCAAAGGCAGAAGTTAAAGTGCTTTCAACACGCGCCTAGTTGAATAAGGGCAGGCGTCAACGCAACTCGGAATAAGGTCGGGTAGATTGACGCGCGTCAATTTATCCCGGGGTGTGTTGACGCGGCGTCAACGCACCCAGGCGTCAATACAACCTACAACACCGGCACGCCCTGGTCAAACGGAACTTTGCAGGCGGCCTTCCTACCCAAGCTATAGCGCCGCAGACAAGGTTCTTTCGTTCATTGTTTGCAGGCAAAGAAGACCCGAGGAGTAGTTTGACTACAGAGACTTGTCTCTGCTTCTGCTGCCGAGAACGGTTATCAATTCGGAGAGGGTAGTGGGTACTGCGGGCTGTGGTTTAGCGAAGCCATTTGTGTGCGGCTTGAGTAAAGTGCCTGCTAGAATGTAACTGCAGGCCGACTGAACTCAATCTCGTGATGTCACCTTGGCGTACTTGATTAGAGTCTGTCTCATACTACGGAGTGGTAGCATTTCACCTTCTGTCACGATGGGTTGTGAACTGACTGATGCCTTCCATGCAAGGTCTCACGCGCAACCAAACAAACATGCATGCATACCTGTAGTTTGGCGCCTGTCGAAGCCCTCACAAGTTTCGTTACTTAGGAAATGACTAATTTAATGGGCGCCCGTGTTGACTGCAAAGAATGCGTGCACTACTGAAGTTGCGTCGCGTTTGGAGCGCATAATACAGGGTTTGCTGGGCTGGAGTCTTCAGTCTCAGGCACTGATAAGCGGTCTACCGGGCACGCCTGACATTCCTTCGCGATGGCTAACGCACACCAACGCATCTGACATGATTACTATGCACGTGGTTAAGACAGTTCGCCTGTCGCCATTGATTCTCGGAACACCGTATTCCCTGCAATTTCTGAACCACACCCTTGTTGCACGTCAGTGTGAGTCACTCATAAAACGAAATGTCACTTCACGTGGTGTAGTTTGCTCCTCGGATTTTGGACGGCGTCAATTGTGCCCATCAGTTCTTGCTTACTGCCTGTCGCAGTCCAATGCCGATGAAACAACGTGGTCGCGCCTACCGTAGCGCCATCGAAATAACCCCGTTTGACACTCAACTACAGTTTTCACAAGGAGTTAGCAATGTCAACGCAACGTGCATTGTCCAACAACGGTGAATGATACGGCGTCGCCATTTACAGAGAGACACAGCCATCGAACCACCCCCAAACGACAGTGTACTGATAAGGCGCGCTAGTGGCCCCATTACCCTAACGCGGCCGCGCGCGCACCCATTTTACTGTTAGCAAAGTGGGTGTGTCCCCCCCTCTTTCTTGTTACTGATTTCTAGACGCTGCAGCTTCGCTTGTGAGCGCTCTGTTGATATTGATGACTGCCCACTACTGGTGTTGACGACGGGAGAAAACTGTAGGAGATTCCGTGAAGAAAATTGCGCATTTCCTTGAGAAAGGAAGATTGTACCTAGCAGCTCGAGTCTAGGAGAATACGGTAAGCGAGAATTAGCACTTCAATGGGATTGAAAGTTAAGTCTGCACGCATTGATGCCAAAATGCAGTCAAGCAGATGATTTCCACCGAAGATACAAGGTTGTATCATAGCTGGCAGTGAAACCAAGTCGCGTGAAGCTTGGTCTTGAAACCAATGAGTCACAACCTTTACAATTTTCAATTCTGACACCCTATGATTTGTGCAGGGAAGGTGATACTGGACCTTAAATCCTGCCATTATTTAACCACGGTTAAAAAGTACAGTATGCAAAACTTGCCTGTGCAATGAGTCGACTTGCTGGGTTTAGCACCCGATTGCACAATTTAAGCACGTCCGTCTTTTCTATGAGTAATACAGAAGGGATACAGTAGGCACATGTACCTATGTGGTAGTCGATTTGAATTCCGTTGGACCATCCACTGGAGTACAGCTCTTACGATCACAATCATCTACTTCACACTGTACGTGTGACTGTGGTCTCGCATCCGCGAACACTATTCCCCCCTCTCTTCCCGTTCAGCCTTGCCTAACAAATCCAGCGCCAGATCTGAGAAGAGCCACCTGACTCCTGCACGATGGCAGATAAGTGGCAGACGGCCTCCATAGTTCTGCTGGTGCTGGCAGTGCTGGCCGCAATTGCGGCCATCGTCTTCGCCATACTCTACTTCGTCCTGCTGGGCAACCCCCCAGGCATGGAGTGTCCACGGCCGCCGCCCCTGCAGACGGCCTTTCTCAAAGGGCTGGCGAACGAGCCGGAGTGGGAGGACATTATGGACGACCCGCAGCCCACGGCCACCATGAGAGCTTGTGCGCGATAATGTGCACTGGATAGTGAAGTGCCGCTAGATATTTAGTCGCCAATCTCTGGTGGGGTATCGCCGCAATTGGTCTTGGATTTGTTCGTGGTACCTGATCCACATATGGATCAGAAGAATCGCCGCAGGCACACTTTGGGCTTATAATTGTGGCAACTGATCCATAAATGGATCAGAGAAATTCGCCGCATTAACATAGTGCAATAGAAGCGTCTAAATGGGACGACGCCCTATTGAAAAGGGTATAAATGGGACGACGCCCTATTGAAAAGGGTATAAATGGGACGACGCCCTATTGAAAAGGGTATAAATTGGACGACGCAATATCCTTTTGGGCTTAGGGCCCGATGCATCCACACAAAGATATTTGAAACTTAAGCTGCTTGAAAGTGTCGAAATTTTTGCAATTTTGACAAACACCTTGAAAATATACCAAAATTCTATAATTATAAAATCTAGAACAATTTGCCAAATACTTGGCAGACTATGCCCTATACAACCATGCAAAGACAATTTGGAATTTAAGCTATTTGAAATTGTTGAAATTTGAGGATTTTGACAAAAAATATCCCAAATTTCGTTAATTATAAAATCAGAAACTATTTGCTAAATACTTTACAAACTATGCCCAATGCATCAACGCAAAGACATTGTGAAATTTAAGCTCTTTAAAATTGTCGTAATTTGGGAATTTTGACAAAAACCATGAAAATATCCCAGTCTTCGTTAATTATAAAATCTAGAACGAGTTGCTAAATACTTCGCAGCCTATGCCCAACACAACCATGGAAATAAATTATGAAATGTAAGATGTTTGATATTGCTGAAATTTGGGAATTTTAACAATACCCTTGAAAATATCCCTAATTTCGTTAATTATAAAATCTGAAACTATTTGATAAATACTTGGCAGACTATGCTCGACACATCCGTGAAAAGAAATTTTGAAATTTAAGCTGTTTGAAATTGTCAAAAGTTGTGGATTTTAACAAAATCCTTAAAAATATCCTAAATTTCGTTAATTATATTTGCTGAAAATATTTGCTAAATACTTGGCAGACTATGCTCGATACATCCGTGCAAAGAAGTTTTGAAATTTAAGCTGTTTGAATTTGTCAAAATTTTGGAATTTTGACAAAAACCTTGAAAATATCCCTAATTTTGCTAATTATAAAATCTGAAACTATTTGATAAATACTTGGCAGACTATGCTCGACACATCCGCGAAAAGAAATTTTGAAATTTAAGCTGTTTGAATTTGTCAAAATTTGTGAATGTTGGCAAAAACCTTGAAAATATCCCCAATTTCGTTAATTCCAAAATCCGAAACCATGTCAGAAATTCATCGCGTCTTATGCCCTTTCCATTTCAGCAAAAACTTTCTCGATACGACTTGTAAATAAAAGTGTCATTTTTGACATTTTCATATTTGTAAATATCTCGAAATAGCGAAATTAGCAACAGAAACGGACATCGACACGTTACTCAGCGCATTCGACTCCATCGGGTGGCACTAGCCGTCGTGTCTAGTTTTGTGACACACACACACACACAGAAACACGGAAACACGAACGGACATTAGCGTCCATACATATACTCGCCGCCCTGGGGGGTGGCGAAAAAATAGCGCGACGCTTAAAAATAGCATGCGCGCTAAAAAATGCGACGCTTAAAAAAAGCAAAATTTTCGCCTGCGGCGCTATATTTTGGACGTTTTTGACCAAAATTAAGGGATTTTGGGCACTTTTTGGCCTATTTTTGCAAAATTTTCTCATTTTTTGGTACCTTTTTGGCAAATTTTTTAGGTCATTTGACCCCCCCCCCCCCCCTCCGGGGGCCCTAGACCCCCCCCCCCTGAGGGGTCCTATACCCCCCCCCCCCCCCCCCCCCCCCCAACCACCCCTCACCCTCACCGGTTGGTGGCTACACGTATGATTTCCAGTCAAGAAAAGTTGTATCTGTTTCTTTTTCTTTTTGTCGTTCAGTCTTCAGTGCAAATATCTCAACACTCTCGTTTGGTCAGTCGACAGACTCTTCAACCTCTGGCGGAAGGTATCAGGCCACATTTATCCAACACTCAAACTCTACCATTGTCTCTCTTCATTAATCGTCCAATTCTGTAGGTTCTCTGTAGAACAACTGGGCACTCCATCTCGTCAGTTTCAACAGCATCATATTCATCAGCCAAGACTTGCTTCTCATCATCATCTTCAGCAACGTTCTCTTCCAAGGCAATGGCTGTTCACAGTCTTTGAGCACTGAGTTCACTGATAGCTTTTTCGCTTTTGAGTTTTTTCTGATTCATCTGATCTTCCTTTGCCAAGAAAGCTTGTTCAATGTTGTCATATCCTCCAGTCAGGTCTTCTTCAGTTCCATGAGGCAATTGAAGTAGAAGCAAACTGTAATAATAGTCTTCAGTATTCGTGCTCAGGTTGCTCGTTCTCAGACACAGGGCTCGAGTTCTTTTGTGCAAAGATCCACTTCTATCGGTCAAGATCAACTGTGGTTTCGCTTCAACAGGTCTCTTTTCATACCAAGACGCGAACTGAAACAGGGTTAGGTTGTCAAGCTGACCTTTTGAGCCAGTTACTCTCTATCTCTTTCCCTCGCGTGACCCACCCCTTCGCGTGACCCTGCCAAAATCAGGAGCTGCACTTTTGAAAATTAAATGGTTCGCGTGACCCTATTTGTGCGGCAGTTTCAAAGCGGCACTTTTCCCGTTTAGCCGCTCCTGGCGAAAAAATGGCTCGAAAAGTGCCGCACCCAAAATTTTCGGGTTCGGCACTTTTCGACCCTTTTTTGGCCATGTGCAGCACTTTTGTTACCTCGGACAGTCGAGTTCCGCTCTTTCCCACCCCCTCTGGAGGGAGCCGCACCTGATTGGGGGTAGGAACAGTTGTGCTGCACCCACCGGCGGGAGGTAAAAAAGTGCTGCACCACACTGGCGGGAGGTAACAAAGTGCTGCACCCACCGGCGGGAGGTAAAAAAGTGCTGCACTGCACCGGCGGGAGGTAGCAAGTGCTGCAAAGTGCTGCAAAGTGAAAAGCGAAGGAGTGCTATAGGAGCAGTAAAGCCTACAGTTAACACCAGGCAAGTCGTCTGGGGGACGCAGTATACTCCACAAATTTCAACTCCTACGCATAGTGACTCCAATGCTGTTTTGGCCTGCTGATGTATCGGAGTGCAAAACGAATGCCGAATTCAGAATTAGCGCCCCCGAAATCCCCAGAATTGGCATGCAACACCCCTAACTTCCTAGTTCCTATGGACTCCAGGAACCGAAATTTTTCACTTGGGGTACAGTGGCATGCAAATTCGTCACATCTATGTTCAAACATCATCTAAACACTGAACGGATGCAAAATTCGTAATTAGCGACCCCCAAAACCCGAAATCGAGCATTATATTGCCAAAGTTGACCCGACGCCCAAAGTTCAAGCCGACGTGGCAGGGAAACTGTAACCCCGAAAATTTTTCAAAAATAGAATGGAGTAGTCCAGATTGGGAAGATGTGTCGTTTGGATTCATAGTGGTTTGTGTAAGATGGCCTTTGCGACACAGAAGTAACAGGTGACTAAATTCCTAGGAATTTAGTCGCCTGTTACTTCTGTGTCGCAAAGGCCATCTTACACAAACCACTATTTTCAAAAATACTTTTCTGGGCCAGATTTAAGCGCAGAATCGTTTGAAACCACCTTTGGAACGAGTCGGCAATGCATTCGAGAGCTACAGATGCCAAAACGCGAAAATCGCAATTTTCGACCCCGGAGTCAAAAAAGTTGCGGGAAAATAACTTTTTTGTGTTTCAACCGATTTTCTCCGTTCATGGCTCATTCGATAGAGGACATCTGGGAAGGAGCACCAAAAGCGGTCTCGCCACCCTAGCTGCTACCTAGCTCGCACAGCAGCCCATCAAAGTCGACCCAGATCCAAAAATTGCGAATTTTTCAAATTTGATGCCAAAATGGGTCCCGCAGCAAACCAATTCTTTTTTCCGTGTTCGGCACTATCGAGGGCTACAACATATCAAAAGATAGTATATACCATTGTATGCAAGTTTTTCGAGTTCTACCTTGTTTAACCAATTTTTCAGTACTTTGAAAATTTCAATTTTTGAATTTCCCACCAACGGGGTCCCGGAGTGTGACCCCGTTTGGTGTCCACCCTGCCCACTTTCTAGGCCTACCCAACGCAAAAGACCGTTTGCAAATCGGCCGCTTCACGAGCGAACGCCAGACGGGCAAAGTTTCTGCGTTTTGCACAGGAGGTAGCAAAGTGCTGCACCCACCGGCGGGAGGTAAAAAAGTGCTGCACCGCACTGGCGGGAGGTAAAAAAGTGCTGCACCCACCGGCGGGAGGTAAAAAAGTGCTGCACCGCACTGGCGGGAGGTAAAAAAGTGCTGCACCCACCGGCGGGATGTAAAAAAGTGCTGCACCGCACCAGCGGGAGGTAACAAAGTGCTGCACCCACCGGCGGGAGGTAAAAAAGTGTTGCACCTGATCACGGGTGGCAAATGTGCCACACCTGACGACGCGTTCAAGTGCCGCACTTGATGACGCGAAAGTGCAGCACTTGATGACGCAAGTGGCGCACTTGACGACGCATAAATCATTCAGCATTTGCTGATGCGTAGGTTCTACACACGCAAGCGCAGCAAGGAGATATATGTATGGCACATTTGATCTGACCTTTCGCCACAGCAACGTTGATGTGCTTTAACCCCCACATGCAGACAGTCATTGTTGCAGTGCATACCTTTTGCTGAAGTCCCACAGACAAGCAGGCGAAACTTCTGGGTCGTTCAATTTCTGTAGTGCGAAACGCAGACCTGTAGCTGTAACCTGCAGGAACAGGGCCAATAGGTAATATACGTACAGGTTGGTACTGCCATGTGCCATTAACAGGAGACGAGAACAACAAATAGGTAGCAATGATGTCGTCGATCGTGAAAGGATTGTCAATAAGTTATGATAGATTCTGTGTTGTAGAGAGCTTGAAACATCTGACACTACGACATGAGAGCGAGCCGCTCTTCGCGCAAATTATATCAATGTTGACCAAACTAGCTTGAACAATGAAGTGAGTTGGTAACCTAAAGTGTTTCATGGCATCTACAATTTCAAACTGTCATTGGTGATTGGCAGTTCTTGAAGAGTACAGTCATCGTCGCGGTGCATACCTTTTGCTAAAGTCCCACAGGCAAGGAGGCGAAACTTTTGGGTCGTTCAATTTCTGTAGCGCAAAACGCAGACCTGTAGCTGTAACCTGCAGGAACAGGGCCAATAGGTAATATACGTACAGGTTGGTACTGCCATGTGCCTACATTCGATCTTCATTGAGTTGATGAGGCTAGAGGTGGGCACCGGTCACCAGAATCTGCAACCGATCACTACTGGCCGGTTGCCGGCAGGTCGATGTTTCACGCTGCTGGTCCCCAGCTAGTTGTCAGTCGAGAAATTTTCTTGCCGGCAGGTTGCCTGCCAGTTGTTTTCTTCTTGCAGTGCAGTTTGTTATCGAATTCATACATGAGTTGCCAGGAATGATGGAATCAATAACAGAAGACGAGAGAACAACAAATAGGTAGCAATGATGTCATCGACCGTGAGAAGATTGTCAATAAGTTATGGTAGATTTTGTGTTGTAGAGAGCTTGAAACATCCGACACTACGACATGAGGGTGAGCCGCTCTTCGCGCTAATTATATCAATGTTGACCAAACTAGCTTGAACAATGGAGTGACTTGGCAACCTAAAGTGTTTCATGGCATCTACAATTTCAAACTGTCATTGGTGATTGGCAGTTCTTGAAGAGGAAGCGCAAGCAAATCTTTCAGGGTTGGGGTTCCAATCTTTAAGAGTTGGACAGATTCGAACAATGTGTGGACCTCTTTTTCTAACCGATTTTCACGAAAACGTGACATTTTTGGCACTCCGCCACTTGAAAAGTGAAGGAGTGCTATAGGAGCGGTGAAGCCTACAGTTAACACCAGGCAAGTCGTCCGGGGGACGCAGTATACTCCACAAATTTCAACTCCTACGCATAGTGACTCCTATGCTGTTTTGGCCTGCTGACGTATCGGAGTGCAAAACGAATGCCGAATTCAGAATTAGCGCCCCCAAAATCCCCAGAATTGGCATGCAACACCCCTAACTTCCTAGTTCCTATAGACTCCAGGAACCGAAATTTTTCACTTGGGGTACAGTGGCATGCAAATTCGTCACATCTATGTTCAAACATCATCTAAACACTGAACGGATGCAAAATTCGTAATCAGCGACCCCCAAAACCCGAAATCGAGCATTATATTGCCAAAGTTGACCCGACGCCCAAAGTTCAAGCCGACGTGGCAGGGATACTGTAACCCCGAAAATTTTTCAAAAATACTTTTCTGGGCCAGATTTAAGCGCAGAATCGTTTGAAACCACCTTTGGAACGAGTCGGCAACGCATTCGAGAGCTACAGACGCCGAAACGCGAAAATCGCAATTTTCGACCCCGGAGTCAAAAAAGTTGCGGGAAAATAACTTTTTTGTGTTTCAACCGATTTTCTCCGTTCATGGCTCATTCGATAGAGGACATCTGGGAAGGAGCACCAAAAGCGGTCTCGCCGCACTAGCTGCTACCTAGCTCGCACAGCAGCCCGTCAAAGTCGACCCTGATCCAAAAATTGCGAATTTTTCAAATTTGACGCCAAAATGGGTCCTGCAGCGAACCAATTCTTTTTTCCGTGTTCGGCACTATCGAGGGCTACAACATATCAAAAGATAGTATATACCATTGTATGCAAGTTTTTCGAGTTCTACCTTGTTTAACCCATTTTTCAGTACTTTGAAAATTTAAATTTTTGAATTTCCCACCAACGGGGTCCCGGAGCGTGACCCCGTTTGGTGTCCACCCTGCCCACTTTCTAGGCCTACCCAACGCAAAAGACCGTTTGCAAATCGGCCGCTTCACGAGCGAACGCCAGACGGGCAAAGTTTCTGCGTTTCGCGCACAAACGCTATATACTCCACACTCTTTTGTGGAGAAAAATAACCAGAGCTAGCGCTCGCTACGAACGCTCCACGCTGCCCTCCATGTCAGACGTCAGACTGCAGCATCGCCTTGAACACCGGGGACATCAGCTTCAGGGGCAGGCGGTGGGCCTGGTTGAAGAGTTTCGACTTTGAAACTACGTGAGAACAACGGTCAAAGGTCAAGCACCAGGTTGATCATGCAGATGTTTCAGGAGAATTACTAAGCTCGTAGACCTGCGCAGAACATCGGCTTTGTCTTGTTCGCTTTCAACAACATGAATCTACCATTCGACCAATTGTTGACAACTTTCAATGTTGACCAAACTACCCACCCATCGACCACCCTCATAGCTATGTGTAAGTGCCAACTGGGCTTGCGGGGGGGGGGGGGGGGCTGCCATCATACTACATAAAAAGCGCCAACCGGCCTCGAGGGGAGGGGGGCTTCCTTACTGACCTAAAATATTCTGCTGTGCTTTGGTGATCACAGAGCACAAAGCAATTGGTTCCAAAACTTCCCCCATCCCCCTCAATCGCACCCGTCTCAATCGCTGACTCTTCAGGCTCTTCATTATACAGGCATTGAAACACGTGATGCAGAGACGTTGCTCCATTGTGGAAATTGTGGGCAAAGTATTGTAAATACGCCAGTAAGCAAGCCCCCCTCTTCCGCCGCTTCTTCTGCAGCATGGCGTCGAAGCTGAGGAAGAGGAGAGGGGCTTATCAGAATATTTACTGTAGATTGCCGTCGTCATCATCAGTATTGTCAATTGTCGTCATCATCATCATCGTCAACATCATCATATATGTGGTAGATGGAAGTGCAATCCAGGATCGCTGGAGCCACCGATTGCAATGATAGTTGTGGGAAGTGTAACCGCGCGACGTAACCATCAGATTGCGGGGGGGGGGGGGAGTCATTTCATTGTCACATGGTCGCATCATGTATTCAATCAATGATGGCCCGAAAGCAGCCTGCAGACATGCCGGCAGCTTAATTGGCACAGTTTAATACACAGTAGATTTTTTCGCCTTGCCAGAAAAATTTCGCAAAGCAATTCAGGTGTACAACGTAGAGAAGAGAAGACTGATTTGCTTTCTGGTCCCTAGGCTTAGGTAATCTTCTGAAACATCTGTATGAGAAACTGAGCAGCAGAGATTGAAGGAGGATATCCGTTAATACGACGACGGAAGTATATCCGTTAATACGAAACGTTTCACCTTCCCTTTATTTTACTTGTTGACCTAGGATGAATCAGTCGGTACCAATAGCAGTCCGTCCCCCTTGTAATTGCACTGTTCGACAACGTAGAAAACATTCTCATCAAAAGCTGCCACGTTTTCGATGTGGGTGCGAGTGACCGAATGTTTTAGATTTCCTACATGAGCGCAAGCGGAAATTCTATTAATAGTGCGCCACTCTTTGCAGAGGTTGACTGTCTCATCTCAAATAATTTCATCTCCGAAGACTCTGACATTGAGTATAGAAGAGGTCCTGCAACTTTCCGCACATTCGCCTACCGGAATTACTGTATACCAGCCCCACCACACGACGAGATTGAGGCGACCAAATGGCATTTTGGCTACCACAGTGCACGCACTCTTGATTGACGAGGTCACAAAGTGGGTGACTCTACCGCATCTCCATCGCGGACGCGGCCGCTGTCTATGTATGCAAAATGTAGCACTCTACTTAGGTAGCGCGTCCTAGAAAATGTGGTGGTTGGTTCTGCGAAGAGAAGTTGTCAATAGAGAACTCCAAACTACCTTCTTCATAGAAGTAAGGTGAAACATTCTGGGCGAATTGCAGACGCGTACATACAGGACCATTCTCATCACAAGCTGGTGCGTTTCGATGCGAGTGCCAGTGACAGTATAAGATGTTTCAGATTTCCTACATGAGCGCAAATGGAAATTCGCTTATTAATGCGCTGATGGTGAGTAGAGAAAGCACTACTGTGATTTTCTGCTCGAGTGCCTTGCCTATGCACCTTATTTACGGCCTCCAAGGCCTCATGAGATGTTGTTACTCGTTACACACAAAGTGTTGCACCTTCACTTTATTTTACTTGTTCACCTCGCATGAATTGGTCGGTACATGATTTGCTTGATTTGCATGACTGCATCAATCTCACGTATCTTACTGCATTACGAAACACGAGCGATCTCACTGTTGTCGACTGTCATTTTGGTTTTGCTTTTGGTTGACCAAAATACGAAATTTTGTCTTTGTCTGCCTTAGTATTTGGCTAAGGAAGTCTACCAATACACACGCTTTCATTTGCCCTGATTCTCCTCCGCTGTGCTAGTGCTGCATCACCACAAACATCTGTCGCAAACATCTTGCTCTCCTCCATGTCCAGGCGGCCGTTCTTGCTCTCCTCCATGTCCAGGCGGCCGTTCTTGCTCTCCTCCATGTCCAGGCGGCCGTTCTTGCTCTCCTCCATGTCCAGGCGGCCGTTCTTGCTCTCCTCCATGTCCAGGCGGCCGTTCTTGCTCTCCTCCATGTCCAGGCGGCCGTTCTTGCTTTCCTCCATGTCCAGGCGGCCGTTCTTGCTCTCCTCCATGTCCAGGCGGCCATTCTTGCTCTCCTCCATGTCCAGGCGGCCGTTCTTGCTCTCCTCCATGTCCAGGCGGCCGTTCTTGCTCTCCTCCGTTCTGGGTGGGTAGTTAGGTCAACATTGTAAGTTGACCAAACTTCTGGTGGTGCCTTAATGTTGCCCGAACACTACATTTGTTGCACGTTGATTGAGACCGGTTGATCGAATTGGGAAATGCTCACCCTGCGCCCATATGAAGCTGATGTCCCCTGTGTTCAAGGCGATGCTGGAGTCTGACATGGAGGGCAGCGTGGAGAATGGCTGCCTGGACATGTAGGAGAGCAAGGCACCACCAGAAGTTTGGTCAACTTACAATGTTGACCTAACTACCCACCCATCAACCACCATCGTTGGTACGTACGTGTAAGCACCAACCGGGCTCGCGCGGTGGGGTGGGGGGGGGGCTGCCATCATACTACATAAAAGCGTTAACTGGCCTCGAGAGGCGGGGGGCCTTACTGACCTGAGATATTCTGCTGTTTTGATGATCACAGAGCACAAAGCAATTGGTTCCAAAACTTCCTGCCAGGTCTTGCAGAGCACGCATTCTCGCTACGCACCGATGCTTGCTTGGTACCGGGAGATTTGGAGGGAGACGCATATGTTTGGTCAACAAATCAATGCTTTATGGTGCATTTCGCCAATGGCCATGTTGTTTGCAGGACTATTGGAGTGGTCAGCAGTATCACTTCGTCAACAATAGTTAGATCAACATCGGAAGTTGACCTAACTTCTGCCATGCCTTGCTTATGTGGCCCTCCTTTGAAAGCGTTCGGGGATAGGTCGTCGGATTTGCTCTTAGTGTCGTCTACCTACTCTGCCTCCCCACTCCCCAGCCAGTGCCAGCCATGTAGGCACGGACGTTTCAAGCCTGGTATTTAATGAGTTACACCTTGTATCAGTAGTTCGTACTCGATGCCTTCTTAGGTTCTATCGGTTTGTATATGCAAAGGTCCGAGAGCGACATTAGGTTAAATCTGCATATGAGGAAGTAAAGTATTTTTGAATTTTGCACCAACATTGGTGGAAAGTGCAATCGCGCACATACATAGAATAGGCACACTCCACACTCCCTCCTTCCCTCTATGTTTTTGTGCAGAAGAACCTAGCGTTTGGTCAACACAAACTATCGTGACTATACTCGAGAAATTGTGGCATGTGCCGAGGTTTCATTGAACTTTCGACACCATTTGGTTTTGTGTCCATGGGCCATGGTTCGTTCGTTTGGTGCTACTTCCTCAACGATGCTGATAACGTTTTGCAGCTTCCGACAATTATCTCTCACTGCAGTATGATAGTGGGCTCAAGGATTTAACTAGTAGCGTTCTTTTCAAGTTTTGAGAATCTTCTCTGTTCAGTTTCTTTTTGGCAGAGAAGTGATTTCCAGTGCTGACAAGGAAAGTCGGCGTGGCGTGTGTTTGGTTTCATTGGACTAGATGTACTCTGCTAGTGCAACCAGGCAAGTCGTCCAGGGGACGCGGTATACTCCACAAATTTCAACTCCTACTCATAGCGACCCCTATGCTGTTTTGGCCTGCTGATGTATCGGAGTGCAAAACGAATGCCAAATTCGGAATTAGCACTCCGGAATCCCCGGAATCGACATACAACACCCCTAACTTCCTATGGACTCCAGGAACCGAAATTTTTCACTTGGGGTACGGTAGTATGCAAATTCGTTATAGGTATGTTCAAACATCATCTAAACACTGAACGGATACCAAATTCGTAATCAGCGCCTCCGAAAACCCCAAAATCGAGTATAATATCGCAAAAGTTGACTTGACACACATCGGCCACTTTGCGCACGAACCCCATCCGGTTAAAATTACTGCGTTTCGCGCGCAATCGCTGTACACTCCACACTTTTTTGTGGAGTATAAAAATGCGCTTATTGAGGCGACACGAAGTTTAGTCACTATATTACAAATGGGAGACGACGGATATGGGCAGCCACATGCCGACACGCTTCAGCATCGAAGTCAATGCAACATCAAACAAGCTCCGGTATTAAAAAGTTGAGTTTGTATTCTGACTGACATTGCATAGAGTTGCGTTCTTTCTGCAGAGAGTGCGAGAGCTCATCGCCCATATTGCTCCACTTCACGAGTACCCCTTTGCAAGAGGGTATTGCTTAGCAATATTGATATCTCCCGGGATTTGGTTTTTAGAGCAAGAAAATCCCTCTTTCGAGCAACACTTTTAAAAAAACGACAAAAACTTGTCAAAGTTTTGACAAACATATGACAGAGCACGAAAGAACGCACTATGAGCAATCAAGCCGTGTCGTACTTCTGTCCATGGAGCAAAACGAAGGTTATTTTTCTTTGCGCGTGTACTATGTAGCGAGCCTTGGAATGACGTGCCAAGTGTCGCTCTAATCGCAACATGAGCAATTCAGACAGTTCCAGAGTAAAACTAGAACTATTGTTTCTGTGATGCGTGTTTAGTCAATTACAAAATGTTTGCTGGCACATGAAAGAGCACGCCGAGAGCTTAAAATTGACGTGTCGATTGCCGCTCTATGACGTAACACAAGCAAGTTAGAACCGTTTTGTGCTTTTGCACCTTCTGGTTACTGTAACTCACGAAATTCAAATTTTCAAATTTCGCAAATAATCCGTGAGTCGTGAGCTATCCACTGAGCTCTAGATCGTTTCTCTACGACGCAAATTGAGCGAGGTAGAGCAATTTTAGTGTTCGAATCTCGAGAATGGCGTTTCCCGTGGTGCGTGTTTGCGTAATGTTAAAAATTGCTGCTGCCGCATGAAAGAACACGTCGAGAGCTTTCACCTGACGTGTCGATCGCCGCTCTACGACGTAAGACGAGCGAGTTAGAGCCGTTTTGCGAGTAGTGGTACCTGGCTGGACTGGCAAATCACAGACTGGCGAATTTGCCAGTCTGTGATATTACGGACTGGCCAGCACTAGAAGTGCTGATGTGGCTCGGCGACCTGTGTAGTACTACGGATTATTTTAATACTACTACTGCTGGAGTGAGTACTGTTGGAGGAGTATTGCTGTCAAGTTGTCTTGGCAAGTGCCTATGTAGCTACTATCATTCCTTGTTAGTTTTCTTGTTTGTTCGAAATCAATTTATTACTACAGATTATTCAGAAACCGTACGGAACTGTGGTACCATCAGGCAACAGCACACGTTTGTCAAAGCAGATACTGCACATCTTTTCAGTATAACAGGTCACTACTTCAAATTCTTTTGTTCGGCGGAACACGGTCGTCTTCACCGGGCGCTTCTCATTGCCTTGGGGGTTGAACTGCACAAAGTTCGAAGTCATCTCCTTTAGAGTATTGTAGGTGAGGTCCTGAGACGCCTCGTGGTTCAGGGTGAAGCCGCGCACCTTCAGCTTTGTCTTTGTGGCCCCAGTCTCCAAATTTCGCATCTTGTATCCATAATTTTTAGCGCCACCACAACAAAATTCGTAAATTTCCCAGCCTGGCTCAATTTCGTCGCTGAAATCGCCCAAAAACGTGCCCATTTCCACTGGCTCGTCCACGGCTGGGTTCTCAAAGTAGATCGCAGAGTCAGTGTCATAATAGAGTGTCCTTTCACCCACCGTATCGAGTATTTGGTAGAGCCAGAGGCGGGCGTAGGTGGTGGTGGAGGCGGCGAGCACTGGATTGGTTATGGGGGATGCTTCCACGAATTCCTGGTTGGGTTCATAGGTCAACGCAATGACGTCGTTGTTGAGTATTGTTATTTCCAGCGGGTTGAGTTTTTCGTTAAACATTGTGGAATAAAATTCGTCCGCTCTGGTGAATAGCTTTTTAGTTGGCTTCCCAGGCAGCTGTCCAAATTTACCCCAAAAACTATTCAAGCCTAATTTCGATTGGCTTCTCCTGGCGGGATTCTTCTCCATTTTTGCAGCCTCCAACACGATCCCTTCCCGCTCTTTGTACTGCTCGATGAATTGGGCCCTGTTGTCTTCTGTGACACAGCTGGAGGGGTAGCCGCTGCTCTCGATTTTGGCCTTGGCAAAGGTGTTAATGTAGCTTGTCCAAAGGCCTGTTGACTCGTGCTCCCCGTCGTACACCATCGAGTCGTCGTAGTGGTAAACTTCATAAATTTCCTGAATCTCATAGCCCTTCTCCACCGCCAGCTCCAGTTCTGGGGTACAGTAGGTTCCGGTCCAGGATCTTTGCTGCTCGCTGTGGGTGCAGTGGGTGGTCTGCCCGTGCATGCAGGCCTTGCAGAGTCCGAATAGAAGCTTCTTGTTAACCCTGTAGGGTAGCACCGGGAAGAAGAGTCCGCGCGGCGCTAGCACCTTCACAGTGGCCATGCCGAAGTAGTTGCTGATGTTGGTGCCGAGCTCCACCCCTGGCGCCCCCTTGATCAGCACCTCTGGGTGTCCGATTGGGAGCTTGCAGAACTTGTTGACTGCTGGGTAGAGTGAGACGAAGTCTCCGTGCCTGATTCTGGTGCCCTCCTCGCACTGGAACTGCAGCCTGGTCCCACCCACTCTGCCACCATAGAAGCCATCCCTGGGGTTCAGTGGGGGCACCACCTCGATCTTGTCGAGTGCCGCTGCCAGCTCTGGGTCCGCTCTCATCATACGTGTAGCCGCCAACCGGGGAGGGGGGGGGGGGGGGGGGGGGGGGGGGTATAGGACCCCTCAGGGGGGGGGGGGGGGCGGAGGCCCCGGGGGGGGGGGTCAAATGACCTAAAAATTTTGCCAAAAAAGTACCAAAAAATAAGAAAATTTTGCAAAAATAGGCCAAAAAGTACCAAAAATCGCTCAATTTTGGTCAAAAACGTCCAAAATATAGTGCCGCAGGCGAAAATTTTGCTATTTTTAAGCGCCGCAGGCGAAATTTTTGCCATTTTTAAGCGCCGCAGGCGAAAATTTTTGAAAATCCTAGAGGGGGGGTCTTTGGGAAGTAGGGGAGGGGGGGTACCTGGGGGGTATGGGGGGGGTACACCTCCGGCTAGGGGGGGGGCTTTCCCCCCCCCATGCCCCCCCCCCCCCCGGCTACACGTATGGCTCTCATCTCAGCGCGCAGCTCACAGTCCCATTTGGTCACCAGGTTCAGGCCTTGCTCTCGGATGTAGTGCTCCTTAGCCATGGTCCTCTGGAACGCCTCCTCCACGCTGATCTGTCTGTTCTTCCCTGGAATCTTCGCCTTGCGGTCTTTGATGCAGCTGTGGCCATGCCACCAGCAGCCATGGTATTCGTAGGCAGTGTTGGTGCTCTCTGCATACCCGTCCAAGGCGTAGGGTCCCAGCTTGACCTCCCTGGTGGAGTTGCCCTTGTGGCGGATGTCCAGGCCCTGGCTCTGGTTCAGATGGGTCAGCCACTTCTGTGCGATGACTGACTGGTTCTCCTTTCGGCGGTAGCCTCCATGTGGGATCAGGGGGATGGTGTTCTCCAGGAGGTGGTTCGCTCTGTACGCCACATTGCAGGCCCCTGCGATGATCACTGCGTGGCTGAAGGGCTGGACGCTGGAGGTCTTCACGAACTCATTCTTGAACGCCAGGCACCCTTTCCGGAGCACCGTAACATCCTGCTTGCAGTACGCCAGGGCTTCCACCTGCATGTCAAACTCCTTGCCTGCCTGGTCCTCCAACCACTCCAAGAGCTTCTGCCGCTGGTCTGGCATCATGGTGTTGGCGCCGTACATTTCTGCTGGGAAGTAGGGTCCCTTGTAGTTGGCGTTGCCACGGGTGTAGGCCAGGTATGGGAAGTAACCCTTCTCCTCTAAGAATTCATAGGCGGCTGGCAGCTTCCCAAGTCCCATGGCCAGAAATTTCAGGGAGTCCTTCACCTGCACCCCCTTCAACTCCATGGAGTACACCCTGAGGCCGCTGTTGAGTATCTCCACTGGGATCTTGAGATCGACGAGTCCTCTCAGGAGCAATGGTCCATCGTAGCCTGAGAAGTTGTGGCAGAGGGTGATGGTCCCCTTCTTCTTGTTAAACAGCCACTTTGTGAACTCTTCCAGGCACGTCTCGGGGTTGTCGAAGACCACCTCTCTCTGTCCGCAGGTGTCACAGCTGTCATCTGGTTCCCAGCTGTCCTCGCAGTTGGGGCAGGTCACCTGGGCCACGATGAGGGCTGCTTCATGCTGGAACTTTCCTGGGGCCAACTGTCTCTCTTGGTAGCATTCCATATCAAAAAATACATAGCATGGGGGCGGCTCGTCCAGCTTCTCCTCTTTCAGGGGCTGCATCCAACACTGGTGGTCTTCCAGCTCTGAGTCTTTGAACCACTGGCGGCACTGCTCGCACTGCGTCTCTTGACAGTGGTGCGTCCTTCCACTGTGAATGGTGAAGCCGCATGTGCCGCAAAGCCTGACCAGTTCGCAGATGGATTTTCCCTGGCCTTTGTGGGTCTTGGCTTTCTTGTGGTTGTCAAAACACTGGTTGCTGGGGAAGCTTCTTAGACAGTCGTCACAAAATATTAGTTGTCGCCTTCCTTGGTGCAAGTGGTGTCAGCAAAGCAGCGGCCACATTGTTGCTTGCACTTGTGCCTTCCCCGATTGTTGACTCGTACCAGTAACTGGCTTGGAAGAACTTGGGCATGGAGAGGACCAGGGTGGCGTGGTTGTCATGGAGCAGGACGTTAATTGTGTGCGTGGCGCTGGGACCTTGGAATACTGGCTCAGGGACCCCTCGAACCCTCCACAGCTTGATTTGATAGCCTTCAGTGTGGAGCGTCTCCTGCACCTTCTCCACATCCTGGATGTCATAGGGGCCGTTGTCAGAGAGTCCACACTGCCTGGCCAGCTCCTTTGCTGCCTTCAGCTGCGCTCGGTTGTTTGGGCCGTTTCTTCTGATCTTGTTCCACTTCCGTTTCAGCTCTGCTGACTCGTTTCGGCGACACCTGGCCATTCCACAGACGATGGCGCGCAGAAGACATCTGTCGTCGTCGTTCTTTATCTCCAGCAGGATTTCATTTCGGCCGGTTCTCTCTGAGATGTACTGCTCCGCATCCACGATGACTCTGCGGCCGCTGGCGGCTGGTGGAACCACTGTCCAGGCTTCAATTTCAAAGTCAGTGAGGGCAATGTGGTCGTTGCTCTGGGCCAGCTTCTCGAAGAAGTGGAGCAGCTTCGCAGTGTTCATCTCCTCTTTTGTGGCAAATGGGATGATAGCTGGCTTTCCAAGTTTCAGCGCTTCGTGGTTGATCTTGAGTCCCACTTTGGCGTTTTGGGGGGCAGAACTGAACGCCTTTTCGATCAACTCTCCGAA
Organism: Linhomoeus sp. GSCO2_2; assembly: GCA_030248115.1. Lineage (NCBI taxonomy): Eukaryota > Metazoa > Nematoda > Chromadorea > Monhysterida > Linhomoeidae > Linhomoeus > Linhomoeus sp. GSCO2_2. The sequence continues at coordinate 4,311 of JASAMZ010006631.1, read as the reverse complement.
GGCGGCCGGGAGGTCTTTCACTGCGTCAAATTTCTCCTGGTCAAAGTGCAACTTGAAGACGTCGCAGGTGGTGTTGAACTTCTTGCTCTCGTGCGTGCCACTGTAGCTGAGGTTGTAGTTGGGTTCATGGGAGGTACTTGGCTGTGGGTCAGCGGCAGCAGAGGGCCCTTGTCCTCCACCAGTCTGCACGTCTTCCTCTTCCATGAAGTCGGGGGCTAGCTCAGACCAGAAATCGGCGTCACCAATGCTGGGACCTGCCTTGCCCTCTTGCCGCAGCTTGAGGTAGGCTTCGAAGATGGCCCCTGCCAGCCCGCCGATCTGCTTGTAGGTTCTGGCCTTGATCAGGTCTTCAAGTTGCTGGTAGGAGAGCTTGTCCATTGTTCTCAGTTTCTTAATGGTTCCTGTCTCTAGTTAGGAACTGCTGGAAGTCACTGCTCTGAGAGTCAGTTTATATACCCCGTTTCGTCGCCTTTTCGCCAAGTGTGTAGACTTTTCGTGAAATTGCGCAACTTCCGGTGCAAAATTCGCAACAATTTCGTGCATAGAGTCATTCCTGAAGCATGAGTCACTGCTATGCTTCAGCGTGCGACACCTGAGGTATGATTCACCACAGTCTAGGCGGCTCGACCAGACGTGTGACTCACATGTACGCAAGACGCACGTATGTATATTGCGCAACTTCGTGAACAAGTGACATCATGCTTGGCGCAGCGTGGCACAGACGAACTTCCATTACACCACCATCTGTGTGCTTGCGAAATCAAGTTATAATACCAGTTACTTACAAGACGCTGACTGATGCATCAATCACAATTGAGTCATTTCATTATGACTTAAAGCAGAAGTTTTACATGGCCAAGAACACCCTTCACCTAGAGTCAGGGTTCTATGATGATGTGGAGCCATTGTTGAATGCACTGAATGCAAAAGTTGCTGCATTCTGGAAGACCAAAGTTGCACAACTGAAACCACTTTGGGGTGCCATGGCAATAGAGAAAGGAATGTCTGAAGAGCAAGTTGACAAGGCAATGCAACGTTATGAGGGTGATCAAGTTGCTGTCAAGTTTGCTACGGTGGATGGTAAAGTCGAGCTTTCTCTCAACAAGGGACTTGCGTATGCTGTCACCATGTCAAAGGCCTTGCAGTACACTTTAGGATTTGAAAAGCCAGGGTTGAAGTATACCCTTGCAAAAGGGGAGAAGCACACTGACGGCATGACTACAATGAGAGCACAATACATTGCTGACTTGTCTTCCGGTATGGACTGTTTCTTTCTGTATACTGATATTATTAAGGCTCAGTTTATTGGAGATGTCAAGGCGCAAGTGATTAAGATCGTCCCTGCCAAAGGGCATTACAAAGGTGTGATTGAAAAGGTTTACCCAATGATTCACTACTGTGAAGTACTGTGCAATCGATTTGATCGAATAAGGGTTAGTATTAGGACAAGCAGCGGTACTCCTGTGTTATTCGACTATGGTAGAGTCATTGTGAAGTATCACTTTCGTCGGAAATCGTTGTTGTGATCTATTGTGGCATTGCATCTCGTGAATGTCTTGTAGAATACTATGTTTGCGTGTGCTCCTGTGTGAACTGATAGCTCTGCAGACTGGTATGATTTTGTTGCTTGATGATGACACTCAATCGCACTTCATTACAGCACGAAACAAGCTTTCATGTCGCTAGAACCAATACATATACAGCACAGTGAGCACAACACCTACTGAGCAAGCTCCAGCCAAACAGACACCGAAGTTTGTCACCTTCTCTTGCCTAGGAAACAGAACACTGAGTATAGTGTCAGCCTTTACACCAGCATCAATGTGTGCCTGTAAGTACCTAATAAAAGTCAGTTTTCTACCTATGTTGCAGTTTGGCATTCCAATAATATGATGCATCACCACTGGCAGTCCCTCTGGCTGCACAAGCTCTACTGAACTGACGTCAATCCTACGGATCAGTCTAGACAGTGAGTCACTTGAGGTCATTCCTTCTGTTAGAAAGTACTGAATACTTTCCTTAGATAGGACCGCCATTAACAATGAATTTTCACACTCCAAAGTCACTTTTTATCCGGTCGTATGCAATCGAGATATTGTCTCTGGCCACAGTAGAGCAGTACAAAGGCTGGAGGGAAGATTTTGATCGCAGCTTGGCCACCTTCACACCTAATGAGGTTTCAATCTGTCGACGCTACATCAACATGTGCAAAGTTCAAAATATAGAAGATACTGTCTTCTTCTCACTATATTCCCCCTTTCTGGAAATGGAGCACAATGAAGAATGGCAGCTGCAACTCAAACAGTTCCTATTCTGTGAGGTGTAATTTATGGTGTCAAATACACATATGGAAACTCTCCTTGTTGCGAAATCTTCAAAAGTGATGTCACCTTGTCGAAAAGTTTCGAAGTTGTTTCGAATTGTTTCGAAGTGTTACGAAGTTTTTCGTGGTGTTTGGAGAACTCATACTTATACCCTCCTGCTCTGGCATTCCACTACATTCTTCATCACCAAACTGCAAGAATGACATTCCCAGCAGTTCCATTAGCTGAGCAACCACCTCCACCCAAGGCACTTGCTGATGCCATGAGGACTGCAGGACCTCTAATTGAGAAATTCATTGCTACTTACCCAATGAATAAGAAGGTGCTGAAACCCTATAATGAGCTTGCCAACATGGCAGTTGAGGTTCTTTCTTTTGTTATTATTCGTCTACCAAAGGAGGAATTGGAGGAGTTAGATGCGAGTCTGCCAGAGACTGTTGAGGTCAACTACCCATTCTTCACTTCTCTGGCATTTCCAGTTGTTGAAGTGAAGAGGCGCCCTCGCTCAAAGTTCAACTACATACAATTCTTTCCATCGGGCATTGCCTGGCAGTGGCTACACCAGGCACTGAAAGCGATCTGGCCTGTGTACAAGGCGAAGTACCTATGTTGATTTGTGATGTCTGTGTGATCGAGCTCCCTGGCAAACTGTTTGGCAAACTGTTCTCTGCGAGCCTGGTACAAACTGCTACACTTGTATGTGACAATGACAGTATTTCAAAATAGAATGAATACGAGTTTACAAATCATCACTGGGGTTGATGCAAATGGCCACCAATGGAGCACTGCACACACAATGATCTCGGATTCGAATTATCTTAGTCGGTGTGTTAGAAGTCTGCGATTCTTTGACCTTGTGGTGCTTGACTTGTGGGACATCGGTCAACTTAGGTTTCTTCAAGATGGCTTCCCCATTTTCCTTTCCAATGCGTCCATCACGGCCAATAATCTTCTCTTTGGTCTCCTTCTGCTTGCTTGTCTTGCCTTTTCCTTTTTCCACTCCCAAAGTCCTTCCTCCCACCGAATATCTTCTCTTTGGTTCTCCTTTGGTTGTTGTTTGCTTTTCTTTTTTCATCCCTGAGTCCTTCCTCCCAGTTTGGTTTGAACTTTCTTTTGTTCCCTTGGCTTTGGACGTTTTGGGTTTCGTCTTCACTACTCGACATCTCTGGGGAAGAGGATTAAGGTGGCTTTGGGTACTTGGGAGTATCTGGTGTTGTTCTGGATCTCTTGGTTCCACTGGCTCCCCCGCATTTTAAGGAAGAAGTATCAGAATTAGCTCCTTGCTTGACCTTTAGTGTACAGTTCCACTTGGCTTTGGGAAACCAGTTTGTGAGGTTTCGTCTTCACTACTCGACATCTCTGGAAAAGGAAGAGGATTGACATGTGTCTTTGAGGTACTTGGGAGTAGTCTGGTGTTGTTCTGGATCTCTTGGTTCCACTGGTCTCCCGCATTTCAAAGCAGCAAAGAAGTCTCCAGATTCATAGCCATTGTAGGGATTCTTCCTTTAATTTCCAGGAATCTGCTTTTAAAGTGAGGTACTATTTGTTTGATGCAGTCACTTATATACTTTTTGAGCTATGCAGTTCTGGATGCAAAAGCATTGGACAACTGGTTTCGTCAGGTTTTCGAAATCTAACGTCAGTCTGACGAAGTTCATAACAGTTTCACTATTTGTAGCCCATGACCCAGCTAATAGTTTGATATGATGACGTCAAATGGGACTCCTCTTACAAGATGGTAGGCTACATACAGGCAATGCGCCCCACAGTCATCACTGAAAACACCCTGTACTTGTCTTATTATTTAAGGCCAGCCATGAGCTTCTGCAAGGTACTTTTGGGAATGGTCTCCAACGGTGCCCTGCCATAGCTATCAAAGTAGCTGCAGTTGTTTTGCTTGCAAAGAAAATCAGTATCCAGTGTTCATCAGGTCTGTTGTGAGGGTGAGTGTTAGCAATGAAGAAAGTAGGGTAGCATAAAGTTTTCT
>JASAMZ010006630.1:0-11555 GCA_030248115.1 Linhomoeus sp. GSCO2_2 | reverse complement strand
TCAACACACAAAATGTGCGCAATGCCACAATAGGCACATAGATACCGTACTTTTATTGGTGTGAATCGCCCTAACATAAAGCGCACTAAAAGCACATAAACACTAGACAGATAGGTATTCCTACAGTATGACAAGTAAGCTTTGGCATTGTGATGCATGATAAATACCTTGCAGCGCGCTGTACCAGGCGACTATGTTGCCGTCGTCATAACGCGACGAGGCCCTTCTTGGTATAGCTCACTCTTCTGAACTCTACCTGAAGCAGTGAAGACCCTTCCCTAGCTCTTGCCGGCAAGAGAACTCAGCAAACTTAGGAGTGCAAATTCGACACCAAAATCATGTTACAAACTCTATGACTAACATTCTGCTAGACTCCGACGACCACTACAGGCTTGCCAACTTCGTCATGTGCAGAGAGGGTGCACAGGAGCCATTGCCACGTTTCCTTTCGGTTTTGGCACATCCTCGACTACGTCTCACAAGAGGTTGCTGAAGAGGCATCACCGAAAGGATCTCAGGGCCACCGTTAGTCACACCGCTGTTAGCAGATTAGCAGAAGTAGCTGTCGATGTTTCGCAGGTCGATGTTTGACCGAAGAACTCTGTCAGAGACTGTCACAGTTGAGTTGATCGATAAAAGGAATGCATGCTTCGCAAGCGTGGTCGGTCGCTATTCAACGTCGGTCAACGTCAACGCCTTCTGCAACGTTGACTGTACAACCAAGCGGAAGACGACGATCAAGGTGTACAAGTGCGCCACGTTAGGGGATCTCGTAGTACAGTATTGGAACGAAATTACATATGATGTAGGCACAGGAACGCGACGTCTTGTGGGCACCAGTCTTGTCGTTGTACCACATTTTCCCAAATTGTTTTGTTATTGTTTTGTTCCACAGCTTAATTTTATAAATTGTTTTGTTATTGTTATTGTTCCTCTCAAAATTCAACAAATTGTTTTGTTATTGTTAACAATTTAGGAACAATTGTACCTAAATTGTTCCTAGGAAGACTGGGTGCCGTAGGGCAGAAGTTTGTCAAGTGGTAATTTCCACGAAATCAAAGGAATTACGACTGACTAGCAAATGTTCTTGAATTATACGATGTTTGCATCACAACTGCTGTGGATTACTGCATAATTTTTACCGACCTTCAGAACAATTTAGGTACAATTTATAAGTTTCCAAATTGTTTTGTTCTGGAGCCATTTCAGATTGTTATTGTTATTGTTTTGTTCCTGGGAGCAGTGGAACAAATTGTTATTGTTCCTAAATTGTTAACAATTTAGGGGTACAAATTGTTAGGTACAATTTGTACCCAGGAACAATCGACAAGACTGGTGGGCACCGGGTGTCAGTGCGCGACAACCTGTGCAGCTTCTCGTGTGTACTGTAGTAGGTAGAGTGGATGGGTGAATGAAAAGGAGGGCGATTCTGTGTCAAAACTTCGCGTGTTCACGTTGATTCCGCGTGTTCAATGTTCCACACCGTTTTGTTCACTTCTCTCGTGGCATTCAGTCAAGTCAAGTTAGCGCAAGCCGCAAGCAGTACTTCTCCCACTCCCGCCCACTCCCCTACCTCCCATCTCCCCCCCCCCCCCCCACCCCCTCCCACCCACTGCCCACCCACCCCCCCCCCCCCCGCCCGACAATATAATTAACGCTCGTTGTACATATAACTGTACTTACCGTATTACAGGGCAAAATTTTTCTTGTTGCACGTATACTTTCCATTCTATCAAGTGTTCGGGTCTCAAAAGCACAGACAAGCGACCGGCCAAGCCTACGACAGACAACTTCCGTATACCGTAAAACCTCCAATAAGCGACCCCCACCAATACGCGACCCCACTCCAATAAGCGACCCCCCAAAAGGGGGGTTTGAAATAATAAGCGACCCCCCTCCAATAAGCGACCCCATATTCTGTCAAAATCTGTCCGACATTCCTTATTAAGTCACTATTCCTCCAATTATAGTACACCAAACTTCGATGGTGAATGTGAAGCCATGCTCGTCAATGATTTCTGCTTCTATTTTCAGGTTTTGTTGGCCGAAACACACAATCAGACAGGTTTTAATGCAGGAAATTGCAAAGTTGCATACTGAGGTGACGACTCAGACTGGCATTGAACAATAAGCGACCCCCCTCCAATAAGCGACCCAACTCCAATAAGCGACCCCCCTAGAGTGGTGGTTGAAATAATAAGCGACCAGGTCGCTTATTGGAGTTTTTAAGGTAATTTACTTGGTCGCGCAGCCCACCCAAAGGGAGCGAGGATCTCAATTACATAGATGTCAGGGACAAGGACTGCCTAGCGGTCTACACTGCTGATGCCCAATTTTTAGGCGCCTGTGTGGCAGCAGTTCTACATTCGATTCCAAATTGTCGAAGCGCGCCGATAGCCGATTTGGAATTGGGGCGAGACTGAAGAAAAGAAAGTTGGGAGTTCTTTCAGTCCGCGGTAGTGCAGTGTCGCTTTTTCGGAGTCATTATGTCCGTGTCGATCGTGCGCAAGCGCGACAAGCTGGCCGCCCACGCGAGGGAGAGGGACACGGACGGCGGCCGCAGCCGCAACGAGTCGACGAAGAACCCGAAGTCGGCGCCGGCGCCTACGCGACAACAGCGTCAGCAGCCTTTTGAGAACACCAAGAAGAAGCCACCTTCCGTCGCCGCCGCCGGCGGCGGCTCTTCTAGTTCTTCCACTTCGAAGCAGCAGCAGGGAAGGCCGATGGCCGCCATCAGCGTCCGCGCCAAGAAGAAGAGCGGCAGCATGGGCCCCTTGAAGGATGGAGCGAGAGTGGATTCCGAGCGCTGGAAAGGCGCTCTCACTTTGGAGACCTGGGAGGAATGCCAGGAATTCTTCCGGCACAATGGTCGGCGTTTGTGTGTAGTGTTGCCTACCGATTATAGCCAGAGTATTCTTCGTCGACTTCTGTCGCAGACGTGTCGGAGAAGCGTCGCAGGAGCGCCGCCGACGGCTCTCTGCGTCTCTACTTCAACTGCGTCAGCAGTCGGCAGTACCAGCCGCCTTGTCGCTACGCCGTCCTCTGCCAGTGCGCTTCCGTCGACGGCCCATTCACCGTCTACGAGTCCGTCGGTGGGTGAGACGGACAGACTTACTGGCTCAATTTATTTGATTGCTTATGACGCTGGGAGGGGGGGGGGGGGGTAGGCCGAGATTTGGGGTAGGGGATTAACATGAGCAAGAATCGCGTAGGTTACCCCTTTTTTTCGCACAATCGTGATCCAAGTGACTCGGAAATGCTAAATAGCGCCGCACGCCAAAATGTTTGCCAAGTTTGGGGCGATTTTGGGAGACAGGGGAACAGACTGATTCACCTGTCACTGAAGTCTAAATCGAGCCTCTTTTTCATCACAGAGCGTCACGTCCACTCCTCCGAGAAGTTCAAGAGCGGCCTCGGTTCAGGAGCTGCGCAAGGCTGTGGACGAGTTCTACTTGGGCGGGACCACCTCTCCAGTGGACATAGTCATAGCCCTGCGCACCAGGGGCCAGTTGAAGGACGTCAGCTACTCCATGGACAAGAGAATCAAGAACTACGTCTGGTGGGCCTTCTCGGGAAGACACTCCAGGCCCTACATGCCGCGGGGCAGGTCTCAGGCTTCGGCCAGTAAGGAGGTGGGTGTGAGCTGGCTTAGAGTGGTTTTAGGGGAGTAGCTACATTTGGATCACAGACCAGGCAAGTCGTCCGGGGGACGCAGTATACTCCACAAATACAAACTCCTACGCACGGTGACTCCTCTGCTGTTGTGGCCTCCTGACACTCTCAATCGCAAAAGCAATGCTGAATTCGTGATCTACATCCCAAAATACCCCAGATTCGACATACAGCACCCCTAGTTTCCTATGGACTCTGGGAACTGAAATTCTGCACTTGGAGTACGGTAGCATACAAATTTGTCGTAGGTACGTTCAAACATCATCTATACACTGAACGGATGCCAAATTCGTAATCAGCGCCCCCGAAAACCCCGAAATCGAGCATAATATTGGCAAAGTCGACCCGACGCCCAAAATTCAAACCGACGCGGCAGTGATACTGTAGCTCTGCAAATTTTTCAAAAATACTTTTCTGGGCCAGATTTAAGCGCAGAATCGTTTGAAACCACTTTTGGAACGATTCGGCAACGCATTCGAGCGCTATAGACGCCGAAATGCGAAAATCGCAATTTTCGACCCCGGAGTCGAAAAAGTCGCAGTGTAAGAAAGTTTTTTGTGTTTCGCCCGATTTTCTCCGTTCATGGCTCATTCGATAGAGGACATCTGGGAAGGAGCACCAAGAGTGGTCTCGCCGCTCTAGCTGCTACCTAGCTCGCACAGCAGCCCGTCAAAGTCGACCCGGGGCCAAAATTCGCGAATTTTTCAAATTTGGCGCCAAAAGGGGTCCCGCAGCGATCCAATTCTTTTTTTGCCGACTCGGCACTATCAAGGGCTACAACATATCAAAAGATAGTATATACCATTATATGCAACTTTCTCGAGTTCTACCTTGTGTAACCCATTTTTCAGTACTTTGAAAATTTAAGTTTTTGAATTTCCCGCCAACGGGGTCCCGCAGCGTGACCCCATATGTCGTGCAGGTTGCCCACCCACTAGGCCTACCCAACGCAAAAGACCGTTTGGAAATCGGCCGCTTCACGCGCGAGCTACATCCGTTGCAATTTTCTGCGTTTCGCGCACAATCGCTATATACTCCACACTTTTTGTGGAGTATAAAAATGTTATAGACATCGGACGTAACCCTCTTTTGATGTTGGCAGCTCACTGGGTGATCTTTCTTTCTCCCTTCAGCTGGTGTACAAGAAGGCGAGTCCGCGACAGGCCAAGGGAACGCGTCTCTTCGAGATACCTGTGAGTAGCCTTCTTGCTATTGGCATTGCTTCGCATACAAGTGCCTATGACGATGCCTGGGGGGGGGGGGGGCGGGGGGGGGGTTGCAGAGAAAAACCACCAGCCCACCCCCGCAAAAAAAATGGGATACGAAGTATTCCAGGAATCCAGGTACCCTCATGTGGATGGAGGTGCAGCCGACGTTTGTCACACGCAGACCTAACAGCCGCCCTAAGCGAAGAACGGCGACGTTCGACACTTCTGTTCTATTCAGGCGGTGGTGACGCCGCCGGACGCCATCCAGATCTCGGCCGCCAGCGACTTCGCAAATTTTGAGTCTCGCGACGACGTCCTGACGACGCCCACGGTGAACAGGAGTCGGCTTTTCGAGGCCTCCGCCTCCCCAGAATACGTGCCCAACTTCCAAGTTGTCGGCAACCCGGATTCGCCCCGCTCGGCGGCGCTTTCCCCGCGACGTCGACGACTGACGCTGCGGTCTTCGCCGAAGCCAGAAGCTGCTTCACTCTGGCTCCTAATTGGGTGGGTTTTATCTTTCCTCCAGTAGCCCCCCTGAAAAATCCTCCCCCCACCCCCACCCCCGCCCCCCCCCCCACCCCCCCCCCCCCTCGAATAAGCCCCCCACCCCCTCAAGCAATCGCTCCTCGTACAGGGAAGTTGGAATACAAGCGCCCACTAGGCAGACACCAGTAGCACCACCACATTGTACATGCTCTATGCCAGTATCTAACTCAAGCTAGGATTGCCTTGGCCCTTGATCAACACAAAGACCAACTGTAGGGGTTCTGGTCAAAAGATCTGTAAAAATTTGGGATAGTTTTGTACTAGCGCTCGAGGGGTGGATTTAACAAACGCCCATCTAGAGGTACGTCGAAAGAATAAGCGCCCACGGCGTTTTCGATAAATGTGTTACATTTGAGTCGCCCTCGATCTCATTTGAGTTGAGTTCTTCACTCTTCAATCCTTCCACCATTCTATTCAGCCGAGCGACTACCACCAGGCGGCCAGACTGAGTCCTCTGAAGACGACCCCTGGGAAGGACTGGACTGCGCTGGACGAGATCGAGCGCCTGGCCTCCCAGCAGACATCTGAAGACGCCACGGTGGCAGTGGATGTTGTCTCTGAGGCGACCTCTGAAGGCCGTGGCGCCATTGGCACCACTGAGGTTGTTTCTTCTCACTCTCAGTGTTGTTTTGGCGTTTCCGTCCATACAACAATTGCATTGGATTGGAGGACGCCGGCGGGAGAGCAGCCACTGGCAGTGTTCCATCAGTGGAGTTGCCACTGCAACGACAACTGCAGCAGCAGCAGCAGAGGTCCTTCTCAGTGCCGCCGGTGGTGCCCTCCCACCTGCCCACGGAGGGAGAGGAGTTTTTGAGGGTGGTGGCGTCAAACTTCGACAACTACGTCTCGGCACCGCCCACACTGGTGAGAGATAGAGAGATACACTCAACTGTGGATGGGCCTTTGAGATGACAGCGCTTTCTCTGGGGTAGTTTGGGCTATTGAGAGTAGGCGCGGCGCCCGCTGTGAATGTTTCGAGCCTGTGCAATTACCTGAGGCTGAAGGGTAGTAACAGTGCTGCAGCACGAGCTTTTCAAGTAACGATCGACTCTGAGGTACCGATTCATCCCACGGGGAGGGCAGTTGTTGTTACAAACTGTGTTGAGCTGTCGTCCCACCCCGGTTACGATAGGTCTACCTGCAGCCTACAGATTAGGCTGCACGCGTAGACGTTTTGAACTCGGCGCCGTTTCGCACAATCGCTTCAATGGGGTTCTATTGTTGGGAGTGAGTTACCCGTCAATGTTCGCTAGATCTTCTTAGTCCGATTCAATGCGTGGTACAGAAGCATCAGGTCGCTTTTAGCGGTTTATCCTCACATACACTTTTGTGCATAGCCAAGCGGGCACGTTCCGCCCTTGTTAGTGTTGTCATGGTGGGGAGGGGGCTGCTTTTGTTGGCAAGTGAGAGGTCTGGCGTATTCATCTGTCCCGTTGGCGGGCGGCCGAAGCGCGGCCCCTCGTTTGCCGCTAGGATTTGCGCGTTCCCTTGCCAATAGCGGAATGGATGATCGATGACATGAGTGATCGTTTCTTCAGCGGGCGGCGCGTATCTGGTGGGACCTCTATTGCAGTCTTGGATGTACCCTTCCTTCCTAGTATAGTCGCCGTGTGACTTTTGGCTTCTTTTTCTCTCTGGTAGAACGAGCGCTGTGCTGTCGGCGCCTGCTCTTTGGGCCTGTGCACTCTGGGAAGGATCAACACTTCTATTATACTCGATTTCGTCAGCCTGGATGCGTCATTCAATTCTACAATGGTGCTCACTTCCTTTGTAAGTCTTACTCAATGACGCTCAAGACTGAAGGGGATGCGAGGCGATCGTTTTGTCTTGAGAAGGGAACGGATTCTAGAATGCCACGTTGTCTTTCATCTGGTCGCCCAGGTTCATCTGATTGTATTTCGACTTAATATGTCGCCAAATCCGCTAACGCTGAAGCATCTGAAGCCTCTCTGAACTAGTGGCACTTCATCTTACCGTATTCTATTCTACTCCATTCAGGTGGACTCGGTGGAACAAGACGACCTCTCCTACTTCTCCAATGCTGTTACCGGACGGCGGTCGGAAGAGCTGGAGGAAGGGGAGCTTATGGAAGGAGATAATGAACAGGACAGGGGTAGGGCCGACCTGACGGTGACCCCAGAGGAGCTGATGGAGACGCTGCTGCTGGCCCAGTTGGACAGGAGTCCACCCGTGGTGGACAACCACCTGCACAGGACCACCCCTCGGGCCAGCAGCACGCCGACAATGGAGGAAAGAGCGACTGGTAGTGAGAACGCTCCCCCCTCTGAAAGTGGCCTCTCATCTGCAGCGCCAGTGGTGGAGAAGGCGACAGAGGGCGCAGCGCCGCAGTCTCTGCCCCCCGAAGTGGAAGGGAGAAGGAGCAAGCAGGGCAGGAGGATGGAGGCGATGCTGGCCGCAGCCACCAAAGAACCCACTCGCTCACAGGGAGACAAGCGTTCCAGGAGAAAGAGAAAGGTAGAGGACTGAGGGTGCTGCGCGATTTCGAGCTGGTTCTGTATCTGCCTCATTGCCACTTGCTCCAATGCTCTGTCGACGACCCTTAGCCACTCGAAATACGCCTCTGTTTATCTACTGGATATTACTGTATTCTTTTCTCCCCTGTTCAGCCAGAAGAGAAGCTAGACTCGTCGTCCAGTGGGAAGGCGAAGGCAGCCAAGAAGGACGCCGTAGCATTGCGTCTCTCGGTTCTGGAGAAGTTCTCGAGGACGATTCAGGAAGAGAAAAGGTGGGCGCTGTTGACATACAGTATGTCCAGTGACATACTGTATGCGAATTCGGACCGAACGAACCATTTAGGCAACTGGAGCGGCCGTCCAGCTCTTCCCCTGCAGCCCAAGAGCTCTTGGAGTTTACGGTAGCCATTACAGCGGAGGAAGCGACTGAGGCAATGTCGGCGTTTCGCCTGAAGCCCAAAAAGGTAGTGAGTACTGTGTGTATCTGATTGAGTTGTATCAACTCTTTTCGTCTGATTTCTTTCAGAAGAGAAGAACCGGCTCGCCAGTGGGCGTTCGAGGCGGCAGAACCTCTCAAAAGCCCCCAACGACCACAACGACGACCACAACAACGGCCGATGGAATTGTCACGATGCCTCTGGCCAAGTGGGAAGGCTTCAAGGCCTTGCTGCGCCGCCTCACGCTCGAGACGCCGTTTCTGAGGTTCGTCGCGTTGGAATTTGTGGATTTTATCTCGTGAATGATGAAAAATTTGCGCCCTTGTAGGCCGAGCGTGCTCGGGCGGGACGACCGCCGGCACACGCAGGACGTCCCCATTCGTCTGGCGATCACGCTCGACGACTGCTACAGGGGGCGCGAAGACTACTGGCTACATGAGAAAGAGACGCTGCTCAGGGTGCGTCTGCCTGCGCTCTCTGTTACGCAATGCCGGCTGCGCAGTGGTAGTTGAAACTTCGCGCTCAGCTGCCAGTGCAGTCGATATTTGTGTTGGCCCCAAAAGAAATCGGCGATACTGCTGAGTCTGGTGTACAAACTCATTGTCACCAATTCATGAAACCTCACTGTATTTATAGGAGGCGAGAGGTGAAGAGGCGTATGAGTTCCACGAGCGCCTGCAGGCGGCCGCCTCCGCAGGGGAAGTGGCCCTGTTCGAGAGCATATTCAACCGGTCGAAGAGTCGCCTTCCACTCTCGCCCCAGAAGAGGAAGATTATCGACAGGAAACTCGTCGCGGTCAGTAATTGTGTAGGGAATATTCTCAGTCAGCAAAAACAATGTGTACGTCTTGCGTTGCTTGCTATGTTCGCTGGAGAAACATGTCTGACCGAAATTTTGCGTAATTTTTTGGCGCCGCAGGCGAAATTGCTTTCAGTTGTTAGAGGGGAGAGGGATTGTTGATCTGGGGGGGGGGGGGGCTCATTGCTGGCGAAGTGACATCTCTCTTTCCTTCAGGACCTGCTACTGAAGGCTCGCTCCCCTCAGAACTTCACTCTTCCCATGGAACTGTCCCTGTCGCGCAGGCCTCACTCAACCACTACCTCTGAAGAAGCAGGCTGCGACTTCGCCCATGGGAAGCACAGCTACTGCCGTATTCTCACTTTGTTACTGCAGTCGGCCGAAGACCCGACCTCTGTAGTCAACGAGCGCTCGTGGGGAAGTGGATATTCCACCCTCATGTACGCTGCCGTCTTTGGAGAGAGATGCCAGTGGCAGACCCTGCTCAGATACGGTGGGTGGGCAGCTTTCGGGCTTAGAGTAGATGGGAACGAGTAGCGGTTGTACTGTAGTACATGAGTACCGACGACCGAATGATCTGATGTCTACACAGGTGACTGTAATGTCAGACGTGCAACACTTCTACACTTCTAGCACACTTCTCATAGCGTCTACTGTAGCCCAAGTAGTCGGCTGGTCGTTCTTTCACTTCTACGGAGCTCACACTAACCTCACTACTCTCAATGTGCACACATCTGAAGCTCCACGTGGTTTCAGGTGCTGATCCCACCATCTCAGGAGCCTCTGGAGTCACTGCTTTGCATCTGGCCGTCGCCAGGGGAGATCTCCAGTTGGTCAGTGTTGCATATTCTTTGATCCTAATCATGAATCCCTTCGTATCAAAGATTCACTGTCCCATTTACAGTGTCGCGCCCTCTTGGAGAGGGGCGCGTCGCCTTCGGCGGTGGCCAAATGTGGCAACGGAGTCGAAATGACACCTCGCAACTTGGCTGAGGCGCACGCGCGATTGGCCGACGCGAGCAGGGAACGGGTGGAGATCCGCGACGCTTTGAAGTGACCGCGTCTACTAGCCTTCTTGCCTTCTGTTGTGTGCCTTAGTTCGGTGATGCAGAGATTTTGGGCAAAGCGTAGTGGTGTCTGTCGCCTTCACAAGTCTTATGCTCCTCTCGTTGCCTTCCACGATGCTACGCGTCGTATGTTCCACTGTGAATTTAGCGGCGTGTCAGTTCATTCTGCGGCTCTTGCCTAGTTTTCTCGGTTTCATCATGACAGCCTGTCGTGTGTACAAGTAGAGCACTGTGCCTGGTAGTACTGTATCGTGCTCAACAGTCGAGTGGAACCCGTTTGTTGTGCGTCAATTTGGGGAACGGTAGAGCGTAGATTGCTAGCGCCGGACAACGTTTCTTCCCTCGCCTGTACCGTAGACTGTCGTCGTGTCGCATTCGCTTCTCCGATCTTCCACTGCCTTGTCATATCGCTCGTACATTATGCGAACTGTACACCGCACAACGAAGCCAAAATACTCGGTCATCAGAGCTGCACCGGTTTCACAGGACCTGTATAGTGGGCAGCATCGTGTGTCTTTTCCCCTAACGGCCATCATAAGAGACCCATCGCCAATCTCCACTCAGTCTTCCTCCTCCCCATCCTCCGTGGAATGCTCTTCAGCCATTGCTCCTTCTCCTTCCCCAGTGGCGCTCTGCAGTTGCGCGTGAAGCTCATCAGTGGTGGCCCCCTGCGGCTGCAGCAGTCCCCTCTGTTGCGCCAGCGCCAGTTGTCGCTGGTCCAGCATGGAGACGCCCAGTTGGTGCTGGCGGGTGAAGGGCTGGGCCATGTCCCGCAGCCACCTCTTGGCCAGCTGCACTGCCTCCTCTGTGGAGAGATTCTGATTGGCCGACTTCAGGTGTTCTTGAATCCAGCGGGGCAACTTGCCCCGTTTGTCGACCCGACTGAAGCGCTGAAGATAGGAGAGAGATGGCCATCAGCAAGCACTGACGCTATTCTGCAAACCCTATTAGAAGCCTTGCGGAAAATTTTGAAGTAAGGCGCAGCTGAGAACAAGATAGACCGCAAAACAGATAGAGACTGGCTGCCGAGTCTGTCCTATACACTAAGCGGCAAAAGTGTGGGTGTTTGTTTGTTTGTTTGTTTGTCCGGCCATTTTCTCTTGACACAGTTGACGGATCCTGGAGATCTATAGCTTAAACTGACCGTCGTGAGCTGGAAGGAATCCCCTCCTATTTTAAAACTTTTGCAAGTTACTAAATTCCACAAAATTCACGAAAATATCGACTGCACAGTACATTCTGAGCACTAAAGAGTGCCTACTGGTCATTTTCGTGGAAATTTCGCATTGTCGTGTCACCATTCACTAAAGAGCTGTCGCTGTGAGACTCCTACAGGTATTTGGAGGCACAGGA
>JASAMZ010006629.1:0-19137 GCA_030248115.1 Linhomoeus sp. GSCO2_2 | reverse complement strand
GCCAGCTGTAGGTCGAGCGGGTCAACGTACTGCACCATCCCCATCCCAAATGCTGTGGAGATGACCATCCCTGGGAACAGTTTGGTGCGAACGGCCTGGAAGTGGAGGGCATCCTTTGGCTTCAGCCTGTGTTCAGGGTTGGGCGCAGGGGGCCTATCCTTTCGAACGCAGCAGCTCTGGTAGGCCTGCAACAACCGTGTATCCACTGTGAAAAATAGCCAATGCGAATATTCACCTAGGCAGTACACTGTTCTTACAGCGGCCTCGTCTTTTCCGATCTTGACAATGAAAAAGTCCTCCTTGTTGCTGTGGACCTTCTTGAGAAGTCTGCCCCGATACCACTTGCCCTTCTCGAGGCATTGCACAACCGAATCAGATGATGGGTCAATGCCCACAATGTGGTCGTGGACAAACTCCTTCTCCAGGAACTGTTGGACAATGTCTTTGCACAGCTAATGTTGTGTGAACAATGAGCCACTGCAGACAAAACAAATCACCTTTTTCATAGCCACCACCGAGGCATCCGTCGGCTCGCAGATATTGTCGTTCTTGAGAGGGCCGTGGAACATTGTCACGGGAATGACATAGTAGCCGTCGAGCGGATCCACATCTTCCCCAGTCGTCCCCGAAGACGCCCCTACATAAAGTTGATAGCATATTCTGCTGTGATACTCTGGGACAGTAGAGCATCAAGTAATCAGCATACGGCGCTCCAATTCAGCCTGTCGAAGTTCTCCCAAATACTGCTTTCTCTGTGGGTCTTCACTGCCACCACCACCTTCCACAGCACTGCTGTTGACGACGATGTCGCAAGAGTCGTCCTTGCCAGATAGGATGTTGGCCAATGTGTCTTGCTCTTCCTGCTCCTTCTCCTTCTCCACAGCCCCGTCCTCAGACGAATCGTTCCCGCTCTACAGCAAAAGTCATCAAAGTGTAAATGCAATCCATACTGTAATTCAAGTGAACATCACTTAGAATCACACAGTCACTTACTTCATCCTCCTGGCCTCTTTTTCCACCACTTTTGGACTCCGAAGTGGTGGAACTGCCTGTGGACGAACTGCCGCTGCTGTTGGAACTCTCCTTTCTGGAACTGCGGCCTCCACTGCGGGAATCGTTGTCATCTCCACTGTGGTAGTGCACAGGAGAGGAGTCCTCATCCTCCTCCGCCCCCGTCTCCTTTTCCTTCGGGGAAACCACGCCACTCTTGCCGGCCATCTGCTGGAATAATTTTACAACAGTGAACATACTTCCACAGCAATTAACAGCTCACTGCAAATACCTCAAACTCAGAAAACAGCTGTTTCCACTCCTTCGTGGGTGGCGGCTGTGGCTGTCGATGCCCTAGAGTTGGAGTGTAGAACACGGGGACTGGTCGATATGCCCCGTTGGGTAGCTTGATGAAGTGGCACTGCTGACGCTCCTCCTGTAAGGTAGTTCTTCAACTGTACACTCAACTCTTCCATGGCAATCCACAGGTACAGTAACAGCATACCCTACGGATGTCGAATGAACGAGACCGCTGGTTCAATGTGACTTTTCCAGAGGTGTTCTGATCGCCGCTGTCCATTCAAATTAACCAATAATCCACGGCTAAATCCACAGTAAGAAAGGAACCTGGCAAGAAAAAAGATGAAGAAGCAACAGAGTAAAATTTTGAATTGGCGCCAATGAGCACGACAATCAGGGTCCCACTGTGGAAGTCCCGATTATTGGCAAGTTTGTTCCAAAGCGACTCAATAAAAATTGCATCAATCAACAATTATTCTTCCATCAATTTCATACTGTGCTTTGCGAAGCTTTTCAATGGGATCCACAGCAGAGAGTTTTTGTGACAGGATACTGTGGGAGGAGCGAAAAATATCTGTGGATGTGACATTTTGGAGCTTTGCTGTGTCGACTGTGGAAATTCCACGGCGACATACGGCATAATGTCTGCATTGTAAAATTTATTTTTTACATAAATTAGCAGCCCCTGTTGATTTCCTGAGACCACGTACGGCGGTTCCACAGCATGTTCCACAGCTGGCCACGGCATTATCCACAGCAATGCTGTGGGGCCGTGGATGCTGTGGAAGATGTAATTTTTACCAAATATGATATATTTCACATTCCATTTCTATCAGGCAGGAGGAGATAAACTTGGTGTGCCCACCGTACAGCTCCGCAACCATCCTAATCACCAGCGCTCCTGAAGAGAAGGGGGGTACTGTAACCGCATCGGCGCGGTGCAAAGCAGACAACCTTTGTTGTAGATGTCCTTTCCTGGACGAAGGTAATTGCGCTGGTTGGAACTGAGCGCGAGCTGCCTTCTGCGAAACCTGACAGTGTGACGAAACATTTCGCTAAAGGTAGCTTCGGACGTAACCCAGCGGTTCTCCTCAACGGCCACTGCCGTCGCGTAGGTTGTGAGGCCTTCGTTGAGCCAGAAGTCGTCCCACCATTTCAACGTCACCAGATTCCCGAACCACTGATGGGCCACCTCGTGCACCAGATACTGAATTGGAGCGTGGGTTGCACCCAATAGCGCTTTGTCAACGCGTTAAGCCGTGACGTCGAAGTTTAGAGATAACAGTTTATAGTTGGGTCATACTGAGTATGTACCGGGTGTCCCAAAAGTCCAGCCCCCCCCCCCCCATCCACAGCACGCTGTATAAAGTCTAGCGAAGTCGTACTTGCACACATGGTAGCCTATAGTGTTTGCAACTCGGTTGCAAAAATTCAGCGCTCTATCTCAACCCACGCGCAATTGCGGGCGCGAAACGTAAAATCGGTCGCCGCTGCTCCACGTCCTGCTGAAGCCCACCTCCATGGAGAAGAGGGCCGCCACCAGCAGAAGCAAAACTGGCCGACAGAATTTGACTGCTTACTGCGCAATAATGGTGAAAGCCACAAAAGTCGTTCTTGCGTCATTTTAAAGCTCATTGTGTTCTCTTTCAAATGACATCTTGGCAGCTGCCAATTGTCGTCCCGTTCGCGAGCTGTAGCCAACCAAAGGCGACGAGGTCGTCAAATTTGAGTAATTTTAAGTTTCGCGCACGCACTTGCGCGTGGGTTGAGATAGAGTGCTGAATTTTTGCATCCGAGTTGCAAACACTATAGGCTGCCATGTGTGCAAGTACGACTTCGCTAGACTTTATACAGCGTGCTGTGGATGGGGGGGGGGGGGGGCTGGACTATTGGGACACCCGGTACATCCTTTTCCAGTGCATACCAGGTACGTTCTACCCTGTTTTGATGGCCATGCATGCCTAACGTGGTACTTAGCATAGCACTATTTGCTTTCATTACTACTGCACCGTATTAGATACAGTAATTCTTACAGTAAACACGTTCCAGACAAACCCCATCATATCCTCGAATGAGGCCCCAGTTTTCCATAGCGCTGTGGCCGGCGTCTCTGGCGAAGTCGATCTTCCTCAATGGATTTCTCACTCCCAAATGCCGGGCAAACCAGTGGTTGCAAAATAGGATGCGATTTGCAATACCGCGCAACTCTATGTATTGATAATAGTATCCTCCTGGACTGCTGTATGCGGTAGACGTCACGTTCGACCCAAACTGCTCTTGAGTTGCTGTGGCGCTTGAGAATCCTTAATATGGAATTGTATACTCGTGGAAAAGACTAATCCACCTTTGGTGTGGCTCCACCTTTGACAGGTATAGCAAAGGCCACCAAGTAAGTGGACATTTTCGGCGTTGTTTCGAACGACACGGTCGTCACAGTCGCATTCCATGACATTGCCTTTTGAGGCATATTCGAGAGAATCGTTCTTGGTGTCGCCCCATTGGTTTCGATCATTGTTTGCTGAAATGGAAACGCGAGGCAATAGCCTAAGACGTCAGAATATTGTAGTTCGAGCTTCTTACTTTCTCTTTCATAGCGATACGAAGTTCGAACGTCGCTTTGAAGGCAGGCTCGTCGAAACAGGGAAATACCGTTCTTGCGAACACTTCTTCGAATTGCGTTATGACTTCATAGTGGCCGACTATGTGATAGGCACCAATCCTGCCTGACTCGAAGATGGTGCCGCTATATGTACTGGAGGGGAACTGTATCTTGTACGTGTACTGGACTCGAATCTCGAGCTTCTCTCGATAATGCAAGTAGCGAGCCTGTGAGATTATACGTTATCACTTAACTACTTAATTAATTAATACTTTTCACTGTGCACTTATTCAGTATTTGAGACGTTCTCAAAGTCAGGGCTCTATCACTCACCAGTGTGTATGTCCATGCCATTCGAGGGACACTGTAGTTCCCAATTGCACGAATCAGACCATCGTTGCTGAAGCGGAAGCTCCTCGATAGGACTTCAGTGCTGATGATTTTAATTCCTTCGGAGGCATGCAGAACGATCTCATAAGTCGGGCGGATTGCAGTGCAAGAAATAACTACGGAGCCCTTCTGAGGCCCTCTTTGATTCCGTAAGTCGTAGGTAAGGTTGAGCTGGTAATGATGTGGCCTTACTGCGTCGGGCAATCGGAAATGTTGATCGAAATTCGGCGGAAACACTGAAGCGCTTGGTGCTGCAAAGGTGACTTGACCACCCGACACCAAAAGCAACGTCAGTATGGGTGGACGCATCATCTGTTTCACTGCATGCGCACTTATTCTCAGTTAGATACGTGCATATGGAGGTGTATCTCGAGTGCTGAGCGTCAATGCAACACAGTATGGCGTTGCTTTCTCATGCGTTGGATAGCTTGTAAACCATGATTCTTTTTGCAGCCGTCAGAAAGTCATTTGGAGACTGTCTTCTGATAAACTTTGGTGACGTTCTATACGAGTACTCCTCCGACTTTTGATTATTGTCTACCAGTTTCTGACACATCTTTCTATCAACCACAGTGTCAACAAAAGTCGCTAAACAGTAATCACACTGAAAGGAAAGACCACACTTCAAGCAATTGTGTTTGTTGTAAGTTCATTACGGTATGTAATATACCAGTTACTATTTGTGTTGTAAACATGTATGTATGTACGGCGACACAGATTATCCACTCGCTTGCCGATGTCAGTTCCACATTTGGCGAAGTTCCTCGAAGTGCACCTCGGCCGCCATCTTGTTTCTTCCATCAGCTTCATAGGTGGGCGTCGCGTCTTTGCTTCCAAGCAGAAGTCCACCAAATAACTTTGGTAGCACTCTTCTGGCTTCCTCACGCATAACGGAACTGCTTCGTACGTAGAGCAGGAGAAAGAGGAGCACGAATAGGGGCTTGCTGGCCACGCTGACTTCTCCAGTGAGGACGCTGACGAAGGGACTGTCGTGAAGGAGGGAGGTTGCCCTCATGAGGAGCAGAATGGCTGGCGGCAGCGTGGAGAGCGCGAACTCCCACAGCATTATGCGCGCCACGGCCATGGACGTCTTCTTGTTCTCCTTCAGCTAAGAGAAGGGGGCCGTAATCAGAATGGATCTGAGGGCAGTGTGATTGAAGCACTCGACTTGCAGGCTTTCGAAATTGTTAATGAAACACAGCCAATCAAACTACAGTACCTAATCGACTACTAAAAGAGAGGGATACCGTAAATCCCCCCACGTAAGATGATTCGTGAGGCTTATCAGAGTACATATTTACGATAATTCGAATTAGCACAGTAAATGTTTTATCGGAATAATGTATGTAGGTAGGTGCTCGGTGAGATCAACGAGGCGTTAGCATGCTGGAAGCGCAGAATGTCCTTAGCGACTTATGTAGGTATAATGGGTGCTCTCTTCTGGACACGGCCCTGATAGCGACTGCCCATTTCCTCCGCCATGACGTCTCCGCTGACAGCCTTTCTTTTGGTTCCCACTGGATGAACTCTCTCCTTGTTGTTCTTGCGAGTGGTCGCCGCGGCCAGCAGCAGGAAGGTCGACAGAAGAAGAAGCTTCAGGGTGCTGGTGACGAGAACCAGCCTGGTGGCACCACTGTAGCCCTCTGCCTCTCTGGGAAAGAAGGCCAAGCACCATGGGAGTACGGCTCCGTTGTTCAGACGATCGAAGTCGCCGCGAAGGATTGGAACGGAGCTGACGAAGCCAAGCGCCCACTGGATATGGAGTTGAACTTTCGTATTACGTGGGTGTTACAAAATGTATGGTACAGTACGTGAAGGATTCTACAATCCTGCTATTCGTTAGAGGAGAGCGAAAAGGAAGCGAAGAATAATTGACCCCAGTGGGAATTGAACTCGCGACCTTGCATCGCCTTGCTCTAACCACTGAGCTACATATGTGTCATCAATGTTTACCTCTCCAATTCGTGAGCTATGGATCACCAATATATGTACTGTAGTCCACACAAATCTACACGACATTCTAACTTGAATATTGACGCAATCCTCAAGGTTCTAAACTCACCGGCAGAAAGAGGACAAGAACGCTGAAGACGGTGGATTTCTTGACTTCGTAACGCCTGTAGTCGAGAGCGGCCCAGGCGCGCTCCAGTGACAAACCAATGAAGGAGAAGAGCGTCGCTGAGACGCACACCTTCTGGACCGACAGAATGGCGAAGCACACCACATTGGGCTGCTCTGAACAGTTCACCATTTGGCAATGACATCGCTCCGTTTCTATCAGAGCCTGTTAACTTAGTACCCCTGTAGCGGCCGGCTCCGCTCCAGGACCAATTAAAGGCGAATTGAATCATCTTCAAGCCGAAGAACACGAAGTAGATCGACGCACTGCCAGCAAGTGCAAGTCTCAGGTGCAAGTGATAGGTGGCCTTGCCAAGTAGCAGCCATATTAGGCCGACGCTTGCAAATGTCCCAAGCGCCATCGTGGCAGCAACACATATAATGGTACTTTGGAACCACAAGCTTCTGTAAGGGATGGCCGCGTCGCAGCTTCCGTTTCCGCCAAGCATACTTCAGTAACGTGAGCACAAGTGCAAGAAGCTTCTGTTCAGAGGTGATCCGTCTGAAGGAGTGAGTGGAGATGCGGGTATGCGAAAAGATGCCGTTCGACTAAGTGAACGACTCTGTAAGTACGAACTGTGGGTTTCTGAACCGTACATATACATAGTTGGCCGACGTCGAATAGTTACGCTCAGTCCGCCACCACGCGTTTAGAATTTTAGAAATGCCATTCGAGCTGCTCCCATGAGAGTGGCATGCTGGTTGACCCCTAAGTCACTGTTGTTTAGGGACGCTAGATTTTGAACTAGTGGGCGTTTATTATAAGCGGATAGAACTGCCTTCTTTCTGCTCTAACTAAGGCCTTTGCTGAGAGGCACACTTGCGCATACCCGCACTTTCTCTTCTCTGAAAAGGAAACGGCTCTTTGACTTTACCGTAATAGAATCAGGGGGCTTGGCATTAATTAGAGGTGCGAAGTGACTACCAGTCTCGCTTTCACGTCATCGTCAACTTGAAGGTTTCTTGCCGGATGGACAGTTATGTATGCCTCTTAATTGTTTCCGTATGTTCGCACTGTCTGTCTTTGAGTTGATTGGAGACTTCTCATGAGCAGCAGCATTGCGTTGCGAGTGGGGTTTCCCACGCACACAAGTCCGTCGTACAGCAGCAATAGAATATGAATATTTCCCTGTCTTTCCGCGCACTCTGCGCATGCACCCTGCGCACCTTGCTCACTCTCTGTTTCTTTCTTCACGCCCGCGCCGTCACACGCAGCTCTCAGAACAATCAAAACACT
This sequence comes from Linhomoeus sp. GSCO2_2, assembly GCA_030248115.1. Classification (NCBI taxonomy): domain Eukaryota; kingdom Metazoa; phylum Nematoda; class Chromadorea; order Monhysterida; family Linhomoeidae; genus Linhomoeus; species Linhomoeus sp. GSCO2_2. The sequence continues at coordinate 11,503 of JASAMZ010006629.1, read as the reverse complement.
GCTCGATCTGCTCTCACTCATTGGCGCCAGTCGCTCGTCATGATCAGCATGATGCAACAAGGTGATCTCCTCGTTGAATACACTTCCAAGTAGAATGCAAAAGAAGCGCTCAGGTTGCAACCTTTCGACACAATCACTGGAGACAACGTCTCTGTAACGGTCGGTGCGGTTTGCGATGGTACATAATGAGCTCGTTTTACACATGCGGTCAGAAGAACGAGAGTGGAGCGAACTAATTGCTCCCTGCGTGAATATCAACCTACATCGTAACAAGCGTCTGCAACGGACACACTTCCCACTACAGCGGCCCTCACCTCCACCTCAGTAGAGCGAATGGAGTGGTGGCACAGGCAACCGCGTTTCATCCCTTTACCTCTGCGCCACCTGAGACTATGAGATATGGAGAGCTGAGGTTGATTGGGCGATGGCACACTTCGGCTAACGAGTGAAGGCTCGTCGAAACTCGCCAGCCCAAAAGGTGGACGCGACTTTGCCGCTGTCGCTCTTCTTGCAAATACAGGCAGTTGCTTTTTTCGCCCGCCCTCAGGCGGGCGACACCCTACGAGAGCTCGGCGTGCGTGCGTGCGTACGTGCGTGCGTATGTGCGTGCGTAACGCTCTCGGATCTCGGCGTTGGAAAGACATAGAGAGACGATCTTGGGCTCTACGGATAGGTCTCGACTCACTGATCATTCCGCTAAGAGAAGTCGAGATTCAAAAGTTTGAATTGCGCGCGCTACAGTAAGCCGAAGGTCAAAACGCAAAACGGCTCTAACTCGCTCGTGTTACGTCGTAGAGCGGCAATCGACGCGTCAGGTGAAAGCACTCGACGTGCTCTTTCATGCGTCTACAAAAGTTTTTTCAATTACGCAAACACGAACCGCGGAAAACGCCATTCTCGGCATTTTGACGCTAAAATCGCTCTAACGCGCTCAACTTGCGTCGTAAAGAGACGATCTCGAGCTTTTTGGATAGCTCCCGACTCACTGATCATTGGTTCTCCCATTGGTCAAAACTCAAAAGTTTGAATTTCGCGAGTACAGTAACTCAAAGGTGCATAAGCACAAAACGGCTCTAACTCGCTCGTCTTACGTCGTAGAGTGGCAATCGACACGCCATGTGAAAGCTCTCGACGTGTTCTTTCATGTGGCTGCAAAAGTTTGTTCAATTACGCAAACACGCACAGCGGAAAACGCCATTCTCAGGATTTTGACGCTAAGATCGCTCAACTCGCTCAACTTGCGTCGTAGAGAGTCGATCTCGAGCTTTTTGGATAGCTCCCGACTCACTGATCATTTGTTCTCCCATTGGTCGAAACTCAAACGTTTGAATTTCGCGAGTTACAGTAACTCGAATGTGCAAAAGCACAAAACGGCTCTCAATCGCTCGTCTTACGTTGTAGAGTGGCAATCGACACGTCAGGTGAAAGCTCTCGGCGTGCTCTTTCACGCGGCAGCAATAACTTTTTCAATAACGCAAGCACGCACCGCAGAACACGCCATTCTCGATATTCTAACACTAAGATCGCTGTTTGCTACATGCAGAGGTGCGACACGGTTTGATTGCTCGTCTTGACACGGTTTGATTGCTCGTAGTGCGCTGTTTTGTGCTCTGTCAATTGTTTGCCAAAACTTTTGCAAGTTTTGTCACTTTTTAAAAACGTTGCTTGAAAGAGGGATGTTCTTGCTCTAAAAGCCAAATTGCGGGCGAAATCAATATTGCTATGCAATACCCTCTTGCGAAGCGGGGGCTCATGAAGCGAAGAATGCGGGCGATGAACCAGTCTTGTCGATTGTTCCTTGGTACAAATTGTACCTAACAATTTGTGCCCCTAAATTGTTAACAATATAGGAACAATAACAAATTGTTCCACTGCTTCCAGGAACGAAACAATAACAATAACAATCTGAAATGGCTCCAGAACAAAACAATTTGACAACTCATAAATTGTACCTAAATTGTTCTGAATATCGGTGAAAGTATACAGTAATAAACAGCAGTTATGGAGCAAATATCGTACAGTTTGAGAATGTTTCATTATTCACGCCGCAATTCGTTTGATTTCATGGAAATTACCACTTAACGAACTTCTGCCTTACGGCACCCAATCTTCCTAGGAACAATTTAGGTACAATTGTTCCTAAATTGTTAACAATAACAAGAACAATTTGTCGAAATTCGAGAGGAACACTAACAATAACAAAACAATTTATAAAATTAAGAAGTGGAACAAAACAATAACAAAACAAATTAGAAAAATGTGGTACAACGACAAGACTGCGATGAACTCTCGCACTCTCTGCAGAAAGAACGCAACTCTTTGCAATGTCAGTCAGAATACAAACTCAACTTTTTAATACCGGAGCTTGTTCTAGTTTGACAGGGAAAACGATATGTCGAAATAGCCGGCTGTCACCTACGCTACGACTGCGAGCGAGAACACAAGCAAGTCCAAATCACTAGCGGCGTTCACATTGTTCATGGAGACAGAAATATTTAGCCTACGGAGCGCCGCTTTTAGCGTCTTCTTTTCGACATTTACATAGATCACCCTAAATCTTTCTTCCCCAGAGATGTTCCGTCTTCTGAATTGCCGCCACACGTGGGCAATAGACGCTTCCCGCCGATTGGTCTATGCAGTGGATTGGAGTGATCAAATCGGCATTCAACACCAAGTTCTGTCGCTTCTTCATTCTCAGAGTGGTTTGGTTCTTGTGGAACATCAAGGGCTCGGCTTGTCTCACGCCTCCGATAGAGTACCAGATAGGGAATGCCCAGCGATCGCCCTTGCGACTCTTCTCTGTCGACAAGGAGTTTTGACGAATGACGACCTCGTTGCCGGACGCGTCCTCAGTCACTGTGATAACTGGTATACTGGGCTGAAATATCCAATCCGTGAGAACTTCCCTCATGAGACGCCCTTTAGTACCGCTCTCCTCGGCCACGAAATCTGCCGGTAGGAATTAATTAACCCTTCAGTAACTAACACGAAAGGACTGGTGGATTGTAACATACCGATGAATTGACGAGAATTGACGCTTCCGTATTGGAATCTTCGAATGTATGGCCCAAGGACTTCCCGAATGAACTTCTTCTGGCCGCCGTATATCTCAGCGACCATTCGCATAACGCAGGTGCCTGAAATCCTTGCGATTGTTAATCCACTCTCAACCCAGAACGTCTGAAGTCCAATCACGCACCTTTGAAATAGATGTCGGAGGTGAAGAGGTCTAACGGAGAGTAGCGTTTTGGCGAACTGAGAGGAAGCTGGACCACCGAACGACGAGCGTGTGTTATGGTGTAGCGAAACATCTGCTTGAATGTAGTCTGAACAGCAGGCCAGCGGTTCTTCTCGTTGGCCACTGCAGACGCAAATGAGGTGATCCCTTCGTTGAGCCAGAGATCCGTCCACCACTCACAAGTGACCAGGTTGCCGAACCACTGGTGGGCCACCTCGTGAACCACGAACTAAATTTAGGTAGCATGTCTTCCACTATATGGCTTAGGTGTTGAATCAAACACGTGCACCTCCGGCGTAGGACTCCCTCGAATCAGTCCCCAGTTCTCCATCGCGTTGTCTTGTCCATCCCTCGCGTAATCGATCTTCCTCAATGGGTTCAGTGTTCCCAAGGCTTTCTCGAACCACAAGCTGGCGTTCAAGACACGTTTGGCCGTGTCTTGCAGAGACGGTTGTCTGTCGGGTCTTCCAAAGACCGTCGACTCGACATCCCTTCCGAGCTGGCGTTCGACAACCGTGTGACTCTCAAGACCTGTTCGCAACACTCGACATACACAGTGTACTGGATACGGACAGAAGTACCGTAGCAAAAGAATGAGGAAACCGAACCTTTCACCGGTATGGCAATAGCCACCAGATAGGTGGGCATTTTGGGCGTTGTCTCGAAGTCGGTCGTCGTCAGGCCGTCATTCCAGGAGGTGCTCCGGGCTGGCATATTTGAGAGAATTTTCCGTGGTCCTGCGCTCAACTGCAAAGACGTCCTCTGTGTACTACTGTACCTCGTCATCGCTTCTTGAGCGAACTATCAGTCTGTGGACGATGCACATAGGTACACACCTTGTCCCGCAGTGCAACTCTGATCTGAAAGGTCGCTTTGAATTCCGGCTCGTCCCAACAAGGGAAGACATTTCTGGCGTAGATTTTCTCCATCTGAGTGATGACGTGGTAATAGCCGGCCTCGCAGTAAGCGCCGACTCTTGAGCCATTCTCTTTGTTGGCACACGGAAGTGGAATCACATACGAGAAGTTGAGGTGGGCCACAAGTGTGCCACTTCGTAGCAACTGGCGATCCTGAAGCCAGAAAATTCAATGTGGGTACGTTCGATCCACCCTAGGTACAGTACAATCACCAGCTTGTAAGTCCAGGCCATGTGGGAAAGATTATATTTTGCTCCAGTGAGTCTAGCAACTGTAGAAGTCGCTTGGTCACCACTGCTGCCGAATTTGCTTCTGATCACCACAAATGACGCATTTGCAATTGTGACAGATTCGGCCGCGTGGAAGACCATCCGTTTGGTTCGCCGCGACACTGTGGCCACAATGGTGGCCGACGCAATGTGGGCTTCCCAGGGGTTGTCGACGTCGAAGGATAGACTGAGTTTGTAGTGAAGAGGCTTGATCGACTTAGGCAGTCGAAAGCTCCTGTCTAAAGTTGGTGGGAAGGGACCTGCCGCGTCGACTAGGCTCAGGAAGAGACAAGCTGGGTAGATCACGAGCAGAAACGATTGCGGTCCTGGCATGTCGGGTATGGGTTATGTATGGCCGCTCTCGCTGCAACTCTACGCTGACTGAATTGGAAAGGGCTGCCGAGCGAACCTGGGAAGTGGTCGACAAATGATTCAGCAGAGAATCATCAAAAGACAGCTTGCCTCATCAAAAGAGCGCAACATGATATGACCAGCGGCTTTTGGCTTGAACTCGGAGCTTGAATGGAGCCCAGCACGCCACCAAATTGGAAGAGAACGGCTTGTATGGAGGATGTTCGCGCAAATATGTGTTGTTATTGCCGGTGATTGGACTGAGTCGGTTCGGTCGGCACCGCCAGGCGACGTGGTTTATCACCTATATCCACACACCCGAAGGCGGCACATCGCAGGGCCCCGTTTAGCGTTTCCGCCAAGCGAATCACCGAATAACGCCAAGCGAATCACAAACGTTAAGTCGAAACTGCGGCGAATTTTCTGATCCGCTTGCGGATCAGCCGCAACAAAGCAGCAAATGGGCAGAATTTGTGACGATAATGCCCCACCGACGAAGTAAGTATTTCAAAATCCAACGTGTAATTGAAGCTTACAGAGAAACGGGCTACGAAAACCACCAAGAATTCAAAGCATTTTATGTTTCCCGCAAAATGGATTACACCCCTCTGAAGCACAACGCACTAAAGTCCACATTGCTCTCGATGCACTTGGCTCAACACCAAAGTCCAGACATGCCATTGTCCCAGGATTTTCGCAATTGTCTTGTCTTTGTCTTTGTCTTTGGCCCCAAATGTTAAATTGTCTTGTCTTTGTCTTTGTCCTATAGCCGAGTTTTTAAATTGTCTTGTCTTTGTCTTTTCGTGTCCTTAAATTGTCCTTAAATTGTCTCTGAATTGTCCCAGGGAGAGTTGTATTTGTGCTGAATGGGTGGTTTGTCCGTTGTCCTGCGGCAAGATTTCCCGCGCAATGAAAGTTTGTACTAGCAAATCCTTAGTTTACTCCACTGATAGTCGCATAAATAGTCTCGGCAACAACAATTCGCGGCGCGCTGGATGTGCGTGACCCACGGCACACAGGACAATCTAAGGACAATTTAAGGACAATTTGCCGATTTGTCCCAATTGATCATCTTGATTGTCTTGTCTTTGTCTTGTCCTTGCGAAAATCCGGGACAATCTAAATTGTCTTGTCTTGTCGGACAATTTAACCGAGATAAATTGTCTAAGACAATTGTCCTTAAAGACAATGACATGTCTGCCAAAGTCAAATTTGAAAAATTGGATTTCACATGTTGCAGTAATCTGAAGATCAACAAGCTCCGTTACGTATTCAGAGATGCTGCCCGAGAGGGCAAAGCTGCTAAGTTTTCGCTTTGTTCAGCGTTTCCTCCTATACTATACCGTAAATACTCCAATAAGCCCCCCTCCTGACCTTCGCCTTCAAGAGCGTGGCGTAGAAGTTGGAGGTGGGGCGGGGGGGGGGGGCTTATCAGAGTATTTACGGTAAATCCTCCAATACCCCCCCCCCCCTTTCTTCGCATGCCGCCGAAGTTGTATAAGCGGAGGGGGCTTATCAGAGTATTTGCGGTATATTTCAAAGACTCCGTAACTCCCAGTCACCATTCAGTCGCTCAGTCACTCAGTCATCCCAGTATTCAAGCACTTATCAGCGAAGCGATCCCGAGATCTGATTGTTTTAGCCCGAGGGTTACGCAGGTGTGTCTTCCACAACTGTGCAGCGCGCCGATTTGGATCACGGTTCGCACTTGAAACATACGACGGAGCGAAGATTTACATAATTGTCCGGCCGGCCTTGGGCTGTCAAGAGATGGACTTACATAAGCGCTCACAGGGGTTCGACGGCCGGTGTTACAAGAGGAAGACGAAATACCTAGCACTCACAACACGAGTACGGACAGAGTATTTACAACGAAGCAATTACTTGATTACCGTAATTAATTAGTTAATTACATGATTATTCTACGTTTGTTGCAGCCGATTTGTGTTTCCTTTACTGGTGCGAACTTCAGTTGATGTCTGTCAACTATCGCAATCCAATCTGCAGTCGATTTGTGCTTACTGAGTTTATTTCATTATTAGTAATTAATCTTATTTGCAACCGATGAACTCTTAACAATTGCAGTCGAATTTGTGGGCCTATTCCTGTCTGCAGTATATGAATTTCCTATTGAAGCAGCCGATTGGTGTGTGGTACGCAGGAGTTTAGGAAAGTTGTGTACAAAAGGCGATTACACGAGCACACAGGGAAGATACGAACGGCGACACAAACGCGATTACACGAACCGAACTTCACGACGGCCGACTCGGCGTCAGTCAGTCCTCCCTCGAGCTCCTGCTCGACTTCTCCAAGTTTTCTCCAAGTTTTCTCCAAGGCTTCGGGTCTTCTTACTTTCTGACTCTGACTGGAAACTGATTGAATGCTATCCGGAAACTGACTACCGACTGACTGACCTCGAGCCGTTCTCGATCACCTTATGTACGCACGCGCGCCACTAGCAACGACCGAAAGCTTCTACCCGAAGGAATCAGCAACACGTTTCACTCATCCTGCTCGCCTCTGCGCTCGGCCCATGCCTAAGCATAGGGAGCGGCCGCCAGACGGTCTCTGGAAGCTTCGGGCCGAAGCAAGTCAGGAATGTTCCGATCGTCCTGGTGAATGGCCTTCGCACGATTGCCCGTTCCGCTCGCTCGAGTCGCGACGCCCACTCTCGCGTCACCTCCGCTACAGTAGTCCTCCTCCGGTACAGTAGTCCTCCGAATAGCTGACGCCAGTTACATCTCCTCGACCTCATAAAGTCTCAGAGACTCTCTCCAAAGAGGCGATTGAGACTGACCAGGTAGAGTGCCCATCGCTACACTGCGGCTCACCAATAGTCAAACAGTGGGAAGCAGTAGTTCAGGGCTGGCCACTGCTGAGGGTCTCACGGTCGCACGGCTCCACGGGGAGTCTAATGCAGTAGCACAGAAGCAGCAGCAAGTGGCGTCCAGGTTGGCCAGTAGGCACAGACGCAGCACCATAGGGACACTGTGGAGGGATCCGCCAGGCCTGCTAGAGCAAAGCCAAGCCCAGGCTAGACCGAGGGTCTGTAAAGCAAAGCAAGTCACAGAGTCTCAGCTCAAGGGAATCCAGGTGGACATTGCCAAGGGGCCATTGGAAGCGCATAGCCATTGCAGAGTCTAAGCTCTCAAGAGGGTTCCAGAGTGGCCTTTGTAGAGGTCCACATAGACTAGCCAGGATTAGAGATGTTGCCAGAGCCCAAATTGGCGCAATGTAGCGGCAATAGGGAGAGAGCGAGGGAAGGAGGGGAGTCAATAGCGAGCACCAATCGGAACAGTGAATGAGATCGGCGGGAGAAGCAGTGGTTTGAGTACATGTGCGCGCGGCCTTACCAATATCATCATACATAGCCAGTATGGAGCATACGGGACAGAACAACTAACCTAGGAAGAAGCTTACAATAGAGCAACGATGATACAACAACGCACAAACCAAACAATGACCTAGTGTGCCGTGCTGCAACGACACCTTTTTTTCGCTCGGCCTCAGCCGAGCGAACCCTATCAAGAGCTCGGCGTGCGTGCGTGCGTACGTGCGTACGTACGTGCGTACGTACGTGCGTACGTCACGCTCGCTTCGGGCTTAATAACTCGCTCGTCTGACGTTGTAGGAAGGAGTTTGAGACATCGTCGAGTAGCCCGCGGACTCCTCTCGCCATCTGAGTGTGCAAAACTGAAATAAGTTTTCAAACTCGCGCGCTACAGTATCCCAAAGTGGGGTCCATTTAAAGACAAAAGTTGACCGAAGCTAGTCAAATCGCATATCAAAGTGAAGCGCTCGAGCTCCTGAGCACGAATCCGACAACAAAAAGTTTCAAAAGTTTAAACAGAGAGCTACAGTAACCAAAGCGCGTCGAATACTGGAAACGACACGCTTGCTTCGGGCTTAATAACTCGCTTGTCTGACGTCGCTGGGTTGAGGTCGACACATCGACGGGTAGCCCTCGGACTACTCTCGCCATCTGAGTGTTCAAAACTGAAATAAGTTTTCAAACTCGTGCGCTACAGTATCCCAAAGTGGAGTCCGTTTTAAGACGAAAGTTGACCGAAGCTAGTCAAATCGCATATCAAAGTGAAGCGCTCGAGCTCCTGAGCACGAATCCGACAATAAAAAGTGTTAAAAGTTTAAACGGAGAGCTACAGTAACCAAAACGCGCTAGAAACGACACGCTTGCTTCGGGCTTAATAACTCGTTTGTCTGACGTCGCTGGGTTGAGTTCGACACATCGACGGGTAGCCCTCGGACTACGGATTAATCATGCTCACAATTAACCTGTAGTTTTGCGCTAGATTCCAGTGTCTTTTTTTAAAATTTAGTCTGAAAAGATGATTTTCTTGGTGTAAAGAATTAAACCCGAGCGATACCAATGTTGCGTAGCAAGACCACTCCAAAAAGTGTAGTCGCGAGGAGAGTCAAAGACGCTGCACGAAACCGGAAAGGGCCTTGCTACAATCTCAGTAAAAATTCAAAGCTTAAAACCACTCCGCTTTTTAAAAGAGACTTGTTCGCTCGGCCACAGCCGAGCGAACCATATCAAGAGCTCGGCGTGCGTGCGTGCGTACGTGCGTACGTGCGTACGTGCGTACGTACGTGCGTACGTACGTGCGTACGTCACGCTCGCTTCGGACTTAATAACTCGCTCGTCTGACGTCGTAGGAAGGAGTTTGAGACATCGGCGAGTAGCCCGCGGACTCCTCTAGCCACCTGAGTAGTCAAACCAAAAATAAGTTTTCAAACTCGCGCGCTACAGTATCCCAAAGTGGGGTCCATTTTAAGACAAAAGTTGACCGAAGCTAGTCAAATCGCATATCAAAGTGAAGCGCTCGAGCTCCTGAGCACGAATCCGACAAAAAAAGTTTCAAAAGTTTAAACAGAGAGCTACAGTAACCAAAACGCGTCGAAAACTGGAAACGACACGCTTGCTTCGGGCTTAATAACTCGCTTGTCTGACGTCGCTGGGTTGAGTTCGACACATCGACGGGTAGCCCTCGGACCACTCTAGCCATCTGAGTGTTCAAAACTGAAATAAGCTTTCAAACTCGCGCGCTACAGTATCCCAAAGTGAGGTCCATTTTAAGACAAAAGTTGACCGAAGCTAGTCAAGTCGTATATCAAAGTGAAGCGCTCGAGCTGCTGAGCACGAATCCGACAACAAAAAGTTTTAAAAGTTTAAACAGAGAGCCACAGTAACCAAAACGCGTCGAAAACTGGAAACGACACGCTTGCTTCGGGCTTAATAACTCGCTTGTCTGACGTCGCTGGGTTGAGTTCGACACATCGACTGGTAGCCCTCGGACTACTCTCGCGAACTGTGACGTCGAAATAATAAAAAGTTTTAAAAATTGCGCGCTACAGTATCCCGAAGTAACGTCCGCGAAAAGAACATCGTCATCGAACCTTGTCGAATCGCATATCAAAATGAAGCGCTCGACCTCCTGAGCAAGAATCCGACAACAAAAAGTTTCAAAAGGTCAATGAGATGGTTACAGTAACCAACACACGATGAAAACTGCAGATTTTGGTTTGTTATATCTTGGCACTCGTGCGTTGCAGAGCGGCGGTCTTGACATCGCTGAAGAGCTCACTGCAAGCCAACATCAAATCATGCTCACAATTAACCTGTAGTTTCGCGTTAGATTCCAGTGTCTTTTTTAAAATTTAGTCTGAAAAGATGATTTTCTTGGTGTAAAGAATTAAACCCGAGCGATACCAATGTTGCGTAGCAAGACCACTCCAAAAAGTGTAGTCGCGAGGAGAGTCAAAGATGCTGCACGAAACCGGAAAGGGCCTTGCTACAATCTCAGTAAAAATTCAAAGCTCAAAACCACTCCGCTTTTTAAAAGAGACTTGTTTGGCGTTGTTTTACATACATATTAAGAGCAGCAGCCAACAACGCTGTCCTATACACGTACAACAAACAGTTGATGGAATATGCAAAGCCGGAATTGACGCGTGGGAATATGGAATTTAACCTAAGGAATTGCTCAAATTTGGCGACTCAACAGTTGCGAAAACCCGAGTCCGAGCTCCAAAGAAGAGCACTTCTTTCAGGTGCAAATTTGGAAACTTTAACGCTACTTATTACCTAAGACTTACGCTAAAACTTACCGGGTGTAATGACATAGAGCACCACAAGAATGACACCACGCGATGGACAGAACAGGAATGGAGGGTGCGTCTAGGGAGACACAAATTACCTACGCGCACAACAGGCACAACATACATACAGCATGAGTGTGACACGAATTGCTAATGCGGCGTTACAGTGACAACAATCTACTTTACACTGCTGAACTTCCTAACTTGTGGGGAATTAGCGACACTTACCTACCAGCGAGCGTGACGAATTGGTCACCAGTTACATCTCCTCGAAGCGCGGGCACTGACGGGCGCAATACGCTAACGGTACACTCAGATCGTGCGAGAGCAATGCGACCACTAGAGATGGCTACGACTATGCACATATGTACACTTCTGAGTATTCTGCACACAATCATGCTCACCCACATGCTCAGGTCCAGGCTCGCAACGAGTGACATGAAGCGCACAGACTAGATTATTGGACAACAACACGTTTGTGCGCAGGTAATCAATTAGCACAACATAACGTGATAACGGAACGCGCCGACGGAATTAACGGACTGGACTAATTGGGGTAACTGCCTACGGTGGGAAGCATCCGGCGATGGGTACCGACCAGGGGGGGG
>JASAMZ010006628.1:0-17581 GCA_030248115.1 Linhomoeus sp. GSCO2_2 | reverse complement strand
GTCGTTGTACTTCGTTCAGTTACGTATGTACTACTGGGCCGTGGCTGCAGGTATCGTGTTGCGTTACGTGACCTATTGAAACTCGTTTATCGTAATGCGATAAGATTACGCGACATTTCTAAAGCTTCCTATTCTGCTGAAAAGATTGAAATGGACACTACAGCCGACGACAAGAAAATCCAGACGGCAGGAATTGGCTTCCCAAGAACGCCTATCATTTATTGGTCGAAGCTTATGAGCCGAAGCATTCCACTATCGTTGGCAACTTTGGCGGTACTCAAGGCAAGAAAATCAGAATTCTGCCTGGAACGCCGTCTTCGAGAGCTTCCTAGCCAATAACCCGCTTGGCAAGCGGTTTCGATCGCTGGACGAGATCAAGACCAAAATTGGCAATATCAAAAGGTTCTGTTTGTAAGACGCCCTATGGAACTTCATCTGTATACCAAACCTTTGTACTTAGTGTACAACATAATATGCAACTTTAGTGAAGTCCGCACGTATGCGAGGAAGCTGAAATTCCACGAGACTGGTGGTGGACCGGCGCCCGCGCCGCCTGACGCCTACGTGCAGAAGATGCTGGATATCATGGAGTCTACCGGAGGCCAAGCATCTCTGACGGGGATTGGCGCCGGCGTCGAGTCAGGCGCGATAGAGAGCAGGGTTCCGCACGGGCCGGGCCGGCCCGAAAAAGCCCGCCCTGGCCCGCCCATGGGCGGGCTTTGGGCGGGCTTTTGGGTTGCCCAGATCGGGCCGGGCCGGGCCTGGGCTTTTGGGTTTTGGGTCGGGCCGGGCCCGGCGGGCCTACCCATACTATACGGGCCTGAATCGGGCCTCAATTTTCAGTATGAACCCGACAAATTTGCAGTTGCAATGTCGTTTTAGAGCACAGCTGGTTGCGTCATTAATAACTTTTGCAACACAGCAGCCATTGCTCTGAAATTTTCAGTGAACGTAGACCTATAGGAACTGTAGTTTGTGTCAAAATAATATGCTGGTCTGTGTTACCTTGACTAAATTAGAGGATGTCGTGATAGTCGTGTACATAACATACCTGGCTATTTCAGACAAACTGTCCCAACTTTCAACTTGCATAGCTGGCGCGATGCTGCGAATTTCTTGACGCGATCTTTTGCATTCAAATGACAACACCTTGGATAAGGATGTCTTAAAATAACGTAGCTCTCCGTCTTCTCTTGGGACAGTTTGTAGCAAACATCCCAGCACACAGTTCAGTGATTACGACGGCACCGATGAATAAGGGTACCCCTTGTGTGAAGCGCCGTAACAGCTACAACAGAAGGCGCAGTATGCTGAAATTTACACACACTATAAAACACATGTCGGGCTACAACTACTGCAAGTTTCAGCGAAATCGCCGCAGTACTGTGAAAGATACACAAATTCCGATCTGGCACATTTCGGGCCTTTTCCACACGCTTCGATGGGCCATGGGCGGGCCTAATTGGGCGACGGGCCGGGCCTGGGCGGGCTTTTATACCCAGAATATCGGGCCGGGCCGGGCCGGGCTTTTCGATCTCCATTTCGGGCGGGCCTGGGCCTCAATTTTTAGGCCCGTGCGGAACCCTGATAGAGAGCAACTCTGGCCAACTGGAGAGCGATGTCCACTCAGTTGTGGTGACTACTGGCGCTGCGTACGCAGGTTTGTGCGCGAGCTGACAAATCCCTTGTTCACCAACGTACTATTCATACACGTACTCGATTGCAGAGAATCGAGACTGTGGCCCTCCGGCGGCAAAGAAGCCCAAAAGCACCAAGCGGCCGCTAGACCAACAGGATTCGGTGGTTTCGCTCCAGCTGCGGGTGCTGAGGAAGCAAGAGGAACTGTTGAGCATGCAGAAGTACAAAACCCACTTGGAAACTCTAAAAGTGCAAGACGAACTACGCCATAGCATGGTGCCCTTCCCCTCCGAGGAAGAGTTCGTCTCGGCGGAAGCTCAGTCGTCGCAGCGCTCGAATAGCGCGCCGCCAATGGGCGATCCGATGCTTGGGGCGGCGCTAGACAACTACCTTGCTCACAGCGCCCACAGCAGCCAGATGGGCAGAAATTTGAACGACCCTTCGAAATGGTGAACAAAGTACAGTGGTAACCGTGTTTGTGTGTTCCTTGCGTTCTGTTGCGATTTCCAAAATGAGCCTGCACTTTCGGAAGCTTCGACAACACCAGTAATGGTTCAACAAACTGGCAGACTCTAGTACAAAACAGCTGCAGGTGAATTAGTCTCAATTCGAATTAGAATCTACAAACAGAGACTGGCGTGGCGCCCGGTTACGAAAAGTACTGCCTGACAAAGTGGTTTCTCAGGGTGTGCCCAGCCTGAGCGCCTTCAAAGTTGGGGTTGATTTCCTCCTCTTGTTGTGGCACTTCCTCGTCCGAAGGCTCAGCTTCTCCCATAGAGATCGCCAGATTGTGGAGCACCGCGCACGCGCCCACCACACGACACGCCCTATCCGGGCGCAGGCGCACTTCGCCGTGCAACATGTGGAAGCGCCTCTTCCAGCGTCCAAAAGTTCGCTCGATCACCGAGCGAGTAGTGCAGTGCGCGGCTATTAGTATTCCACGACCCAACGACCCACGACCCAATCCACGACCCACGACCCAATCCACGACCCAAATCGGAAAAAGCGCATTGCGACTTGAGACGGCCTACCGTATGACTATTCTTGGTAGACAGAGACGACAGAAACTGAAAATGACAGACGCAGCGAATGTGGATTGCACCATGGGCTTCTGGGGTGCAGATTATAATCTGGCATTGTTTTGGCATGTTGATGATGTTTGCTGTTAATTTTTATGAAGTCCCCTGATTTTTGGATTTTTATACTCCACAAAAAAGTGTGGAGTATATAGCGTTTGTGCGCGAAACGCAGTAATTTGGACCGGATGGGGTTCGCGCGTGCAGCGGCCGATTTGCAAACGGTCTTTTGCGTTGGGTAGGTCTAGTAGGTGGGCAGGGTGGACACCAAACGGGGTCACGCTGCGGGACACCGTTGGCGGGAAATTCAAAAATTTAAATTTTCAAAGTACTGAAAAATGGGTTAAACAAGGTAGAACTCGAAAAAGTTGCATATAATGGTATATACTATCTTTTGATATGTTGTAGTACTCGATAGGGCCGAGGGTGGAAAAAATGAATTGGATCGCTGCGGGACCCATTTTGGCGCCAAATTTGAAAAATTTGCGATTTTTGGCTCTTTTTCGACTTTGACAGGTTGCTGTGCGAGCTAGGTAGCAGCTAGAGCAGCGAGACTACTCTTGGTGCTCCTTCCCAAATGTCCTCTATCGAATGAGCCATGAACGGAGAAAATCGGGCGAAACACAAAAAACTTTCTTACACTGCGACTTTTTCGACTCCGGGGTCAAAAATTGCGATTTTCGCATTTCAGCGTTTATAGCGCTCGAATGCGTTGCCGAATCGTTCCAAAAGTGGTTTCAAACGATTCTGCGCTTAAATCTGGCCCAGAAAAGTATTTTTGAAAAATTTGCAGAGCTACAGTATCGCTGCCGCGTCGGTTTGAATTTTAGGCGTCGGGTCGACTTTGCCAATATTATGCTCGATTTCGGGGTTTTCGGGGGCGCTGATTACGAATTTGGCATCCGTTCAGTGTATAGATGATGTTTGAACGTACCTACGACGAATTTGTGTGCTACTGGACCCTAAGTGCAGAATTTCAGTTCCCGGAGTCCATAGGAAACTAGGGGTGTTGTATGTCGAATCTGGGATATTTTGGGATGTAGATCACGAATTCAGTACTGCTTTTGCGATTGGGAGTGTCAGGAGGCCACAAACGCAGAGGAGTCACCGTGCGTAGGAGTTCAAATTTGTGGAGTATACTGCGTCCCCCGGACGACTTGCCTGGTTGGATTTTTACAAGTAAAAAAATAATCAGGCCATAACTTTCGCAAAAGTGGATCGATCTTGGTGATTTTTGGAGATGTTGTAGTCCTTCAGATGCTCTACGAAGCGGTACTGGAATGGGCTCCCTAGGTGGTCCGCCGCGGGAGTACAGTAGAAAATTTAAATTTCAAAAAAAATTTCTGGCCCTTAAAACACCATAACTCGAGTTTGCGACAGTGGATCCTCACCAATTTTTACTCTGACTTGGGGACTTGTATGGCCTTTCGAACGAGAGAAAACCGCCGGCTTTTGTCGTTCGGGAGATCCGCGGTGGCAAAGGTGCTGGCTCCCAAGTGGAAAATTGGGATTTTCGACTTTGGGTAGAATTTTGGGCTGGAAATCACTCCTGTAGCTGTAAATTGACCGGTGCAACGTATTCAGCGTCGAAAGTTGGTCTAGACTTTGTGTCTTGACAATTTTGAGGTGCCATACCCTGGCCCTGTGGTCTAATTTTCGAAATTGAATTTTCACTTGTTTCGAGGTTTTCGACGATGCTGAACACGAATCCGGTGTTTGTTTTGCGATTTTGGACGCAGCTACCCTGATTTCGGCACCCCGCCGGCCAAAAATTAGGTCCCTGGGTCGAATTTTCAAATTGCGTTGACAGTTGTGTCTGGGCTTTCTGATGCCGCAGAACACGAATCCGGTGTTTAGCTGAGTTGCGGTTAATTTAGCCTGATTTTGGCCAAAAATTTACCTTCTGGAAGTTGTTCGAATTACGCAGATTTGAATTTGGATTTACCGTATCAAACAGCGCGCGCTGATCCAATTTCAAACGTTCTACACCAAAAAACTTGTGAACGAGCCAAAGAGTGGGAATGCAACAGTTGTTGGGGTTTCCTGTGCCCCCGTCTGCTAAAACAATCACGCGGAGTGCCTATCTGACACTCAGTTCAGACACTCAGAATTTGCCGCTTCCATCTCTTCCATTAGGAAATTTCTCTAAAATAGCTCCGCAGTCCAAGATTTGTTGCTAGGACTGTAACTACTACCCCACCCCCCCCCCCCCCAAAGCTTGGACCAACCAGAACGGGAATCTTGTTCTTGTTGTCAAACCCTCCTGGGCTGACAATAAAGCGGCAAAAGCTAAGGAAATTTTCTGCATAGCAGTTCATAGATGGGCATAGGGTTGGCAAGGGTTGGCAAATCCAACCCTTAATTCTGGGATGACTACGCACTACGCAAGGCCAATCCGGACCACTACGCATGCCGACCGAGAAATGTGAGCACATGATTGCATATTTGTGCAGATTCTGTAAAATGTTTTACCATAAAATTTAAAATTTTCGCCTGCGGCGCTATTTTCACTCCACTTCCTTGGTGTTTGATCTCTGAATTCAAAAATTTTTGCCTGTGGTGCATGAATTTTCTGTCACTTTGTGTATCCTATAGTCATAAGTTATTATTTGCAAATTGTTTTACTCTCTTCTTATCACAATGGCACACCAAGATTTCTCAGTCTGTTTGTTGACCCACTGCTTTTGCTTCGGTTTAGGATAATTTGTGACTCCCGATTGACCACTACGCATTGGGTCTGGGACCTGCCAGGTCTAAGTTTTGGACCTTGCCCATCTATGTAGCAGTTTGAAAATTGTCAATGTAGTCACCAGCAGTGTTATCTTTGAACAGTTGAACCTTTTAAGGTATTTTCCATGAAAAAATAGGGCGAAAGAAGGCATTATTTTCACTTTTTAGGCGTTTTATACTGTTTTTTCAGAACAATTTTGGAACTCAACTTTGGCCCTTTCAACCAAATCCTCAAATCACAGCAGAAATATCCTTCCCCAGGTTGACGAGCCAAATGTCAAAATAGTTCATAAACAGTGCACGGAGTGCAAAATAAGGTACAGAAGGGAAGAATATTTCATTTCTTAACAGAAACATGTCCACCATCAAATTCTACACACTTGGCGCAATTTTCAGTCCTCTACATACAGGAGATCACGAGAAATTCCATAATTCTTAGCCGCAGTTGCCGTTAAACCTTTCTGCCGTCTCTGTCTACTCGGAATAGTCATACGGTAGGCCGTCTCAAGTCGCAATGCGCTTTTTCCGATTTGGGTCGTGGTTTGGGTCGTGGGTCGTGGATTGGGTCGTGGGTCGTTGGGTCGTGGAATACTAATAGCCCAGTGCGCTTTGTTGTATCGCTCTTGCGCGGCCGAGGAAGGACGAAGAAACGGGGTGAGAAGCCAGGCCGAGCAAGCATAGCCGCTGTCACCGAGGAGTATACCGTCTCTGTTTCGGTTCTCGAAATCCATGCCGATTGCGCTCATTTGTAGAATGCGAGAATCGTGAGCGCTTCCTGAGACCTGTTTCACAAAAATTGCATTAGTGTTAATGTTGGAAGGTTTGCTTAGACTAACTATGACGAATATCGGCTGGGCCAGGGGTGACTCCACAAAGTGTCCGCTGTGCTGTAGTGAAACTAGTTTCAGTACGTACTACTCAAACTACATAGTTTTAGCGTCAGTTTCAGTCTTTAAATGTGCAACTTTAGCTGATTTGATGAGGAACCAGTTCTGAATGCACCAAGTTAATCAACGACTCTCCAATGCGTGTATGCAAAATTGTGTGTACGAGCAATCCGCGCTTTGAAGTTGAGGTCAACTGGTCAATTACTCTATTTGTGAAACAGGCTCCTGGCCAGTCTGCCACCACATTTAGAAATCTTCCAGCGCTGTCGCATATGGCTTGGACGTTGAGGGAATGATAACCCTTTCGATTGACATAGTAGGGCTCGGAGTTTCCGCCTGCAGAGTGAACGACTCAACTATGTACATCGCTACTTAACCTAACTCCAAGACACGTAGTAGACGGACGGTTCGCTATTTATTTCTCACCTGGGGACTGGATGCGAATATGCGTCCCGTCGACTGCTCCTACTATTCCAGGCATTTTCGCCATCGTGTAAAATCCGCTTCTCACAGCATCTAGCTCCTCCCGCGTGGACGGGAATCTGACAAAGTGATTGAGCCTCTTCGAGAAAGCTTCAGCGACTTTGTGGACGATTCTGCTGACTGTGGACTTGTCGACGCCAAAATCGCAGTCACCAGCCATATTCTGAAAGCTCCCTGTGGCGAAGTATCGCAGGGCTAAGGCCACTTGCTGTTCTACTGACAGATCATTCCTTCTAGTCGTCTCCCATGGAGGGGTGAGGTCGTCTCTGACGATTTCGCAAATGGAGCGGAAATTATCTTTGTTGAAGCGAAATCTCTGCCTGAACTCCTCATTGTCGTAGAAATCTAACGGATTTCTTCTTGGGCGAAACCTTCTATCTCTTCTTCGCACATTAGCGACGTCTGCTAACGGTAAAACAGCCTCCAAACCATCCATGGCAAGTTACAAGGGTTCTAATCAACGCGTTTGTTAACTTAACGCAGCATCTAAAGTAGCTATGGAGCTACTTTAACTTTCCTCAGGGAAACTTAATTGGGCCACTTAGAGTTGATCGCCCCATCAAGTTAATGGAGCAGTGTGCAACGCGCGTTAAATCTGATCGGGCGGTTAAGTCCACAGTTAAAGTCAACTTTAACTTAACGGAGGGGTGTGCAACCGGCCCCAGAACTGTACCGCGGTCATCTATACCTGGTCGTAAGAAGTAGTGGAAAGAAACTTCTTTGCGACAGCAGTTGTTGTTGAAACTTCCTTACCAGTGCCGACTTCGTCTGTCTGCAGCGCAGAACCAATGCCGACTTTGTCAACAACGCAGAATGCCCGAAATTGGATATTGCACCGAACAATCCCCACGCTTAGAGTTTCGACAAAACATGGTTAAGGTGCCCCAATTGTCGACGAAAAGTCGCAAATCCTGGTCCGCATCGCAAAACGAGTGCCACATTCGGAATCAGCGCTCTCGAAAGCACCGAAATCGACTCCAACTGTGATTCTGTCAACAGAGGTGCACTTCCAATTTTGGACGCGGCCGGGGGTACGGTAGCCGGAAAAATATTTTTGAAAATCGGTTCCGTATCATTTTTCGACGAGGAATCACGTGGTGGACCCCATTTAGCCATTAGGAGTCGCATTCGAGCGTTACAGCAGCCCAAAGTCGAAAAGTGCCGAAAATCAGTCAACAAAGGTGCACTTCGAATTTGGACGCGGCCGGCGGTACGGTAGCCAAAGAAATATTTTTGAAAATCGGTTCTGTATCATTTTTCGACGAGGAATCACGTGGTGGACCCCATTTAGCCATTAGGAGTCACATTCGAGCGTTACAGCAGCCCAAAGTCGAAAAGTGCCGAAAATCAGTCAACAGAGGTGCACTTCGAATTTGGACGCGGCCGGCGGTACGGTAGCCGAAGAAATATTTTTGAAAATCGGTTCCGTATCACTTTTCGACGGGGAATCAGGTGGTGCAGCCCATTTTGCCATAAAGAGTCGCATTCGAGCGTGAAAGCAGCCGAAAGTCGAAAAGTGTCGAAAATCGGTCAAAATCGCCGGTCGTTGGACCTACGTTTCTGGAGATCTACACGGCCGATTCTGGCGATTTTGGTGCCAAATTGAAGCAAATAGATTGGCGCTTCCGGGAAATTGCATCTTAGAACGATTTTACACCGGAATCTCACAACTCGATTTTTTACACCGAAATTTCACACCTCCGAAATTTTCTTTTGCCCATAACTTCCGCGTGGGACCACCTAGGAGGCCAAGGTTTCTTTTCCAAGGTAGATATTCACAAGGACTATAACATATCCAAAAATCACCAAAATCGACTAAGTATTACGCAAGTTATGGAGCGAGAACGGTTTTCAATGTACTACAAAATTCGAATTTTTGAATTTTCTCAAAATTTTTCCACTACGCGAAAAAAATGAAGGTGCGTCCACACCTACTATCCCTCGAGAGCTATCGATTAAAAAAAACCGCGTCCAAATCGGACGAAGTATGCGCGAGAAATCTTGGGTACAAACTTTCTACAAATCGGTGCCTCCACTATAGCACTCCGCCTTTTCAAGTCGGAGTGCTAACAAGTCTCTTTTAAAAAGCGGAGTGGTTTTGAGCTTTGACTTTTTACTGAGATTGTAGCAAGGCCCTTTCCGGTTTCGTGCAGCGTCTTTGACTCTCCTCGCGACTACACTTTTTGGAGTGGTCTTGCTACGCAACATTGGTATCGCTCGGGTTTAATTCTTTACACCAAGAAAATCATATTTTCAGACTAAATTTAAAAAAAACACTGGAATCTAACGCAAAACTACAGGTTAATTGTGAGCATGAATTGATGCTGGCTTGCAGTGAGCTCTTCAGCGATGTCAAGATCGCTCCTCTGCAACGCACGAGTGCCAAGATATAACAAACCAAAGTATGCAGTTTTCATCGCGTTTTGGCTACTGTAGCCCTCTCATTGACCTTTTGAAACTTTTTGTTGTCGGATTCTTGCTCAGGAGGTCGAGCGCTTCATTTTGATATGCGATTCGACTAGGTTCGATGAAGTTTTGACTTTTCGCGGTCATTACTTCGGGATACTGTAGCGCGCAATTTTTAAAACTTGGTATTATTTCGACGTCACAGTTCGCGAGAGTAGTCCGAGGGCTACTCGTCGATGTGTCGAACTCAACCCAGCGACGTCAGACAAGCGAGTTATTAAGCCCGAAGCAAGCGTGTCCTTTTCAGTTTTCGACGCGTTTTGGTTACTGTAGCTCTCTGTTTAACCTTTTGAAACCGTTTGTTGTCGGATTCGTGCTCAGGATCTCGAGCGCTTTACTTTGATATGCGATTTGACTAGCTTCGGTCAACTTTTGTCTTAAAATGGACCCCACTTTGGGATACTGTAGCGCGCGAGTTTGAAAATTTATTCCAGATTTGAACACTCAGATGGCGAGAGTAGTCCGAGGGCTACCTGTCGATGTGTCGAACTCAACCCAGCGACGTCAGACAAGCGAGTTATTAAGCCCGAAGCAAGCGTGTCGTTTCCAGTTTTCGACGCGTTTTGGTTACTGTAGCTCTCTGTTTAAACTTTTGGAACTTTTTGTTGTCGGATTCGTTCTCAGGAGCTCGAGCTCTTCACTTTGATATGCGATTTGACTAGGTTCGGACAACTTTTGTCTTAAAACGGACCCTACTTTGGGATACTGTAGCGCGCGATTTTGAAAACTTATTTTGATTTCGACTACTCAGTTGGCTGGAGGAGTCAGCAGGCTACTCGACGATATCTCAAACTCCACCCTACGACGTCTGACGAGCGAGTTATTAAGCCCGAAGCGAGCGTGACGCACGAACGTACGTACGAACGTACGTACGAACGTACGAACGTACGCACGTACGCACGCCGAGCTCTTGATAGGGTTCGCTCGGCTGAGGCCGAGCGAAAAAATGCCGATTTTTCTAAATCGCGTGACAAGCTTTCAAAGTCGCGCTTTTGCCTTACAACGATTCTAGAATATAGCGATAGGTGCAAGTGATACGTGACACTCCTTGAGTGTCAGATAGGCACTCCGCGTGATTGTTTTAGCAGACGGGGGCACAGAAACTCCAACAAGTGTTGCATTCC
Organism: Linhomoeus sp. GSCO2_2; assembly: GCA_030248115.1. Lineage (NCBI taxonomy): Eukaryota > Metazoa > Nematoda > Chromadorea > Monhysterida > Linhomoeidae > Linhomoeus > Linhomoeus sp. GSCO2_2. The sequence goes on along the minus strand of JASAMZ010006628.1, from coordinate 7,177 downwards.
CGTAAAATTTGTTTGTTCCCAATTGATTCAGTGTAGAACTAGAGTCTATAAGCCCGGGGTGGGCCTAAGAAGATGCCATACACTTAGAGTGACGCGTTGGAGCAGGCTGTACTGACGACGATGAGCGCAGGCTGTACTGACCGCTGACTGTCAAAAGCCACTCACAATGTAGAATGCCAGCGGCGCCCCAATTGTACAGGCGCGCCTTATCTACGCTACACAGCGGGGGATCCCCCGCTGGGGTAGACGGCGTTGGTGCTACAGTACGATGCTCCTATAACTCGGTTCGATTGCGCGTGCGTCGACGCCTTTCTCAGCGCGTCTTATATGGACGGCGTACTGTAGGCGCAGCAAAATCAATGGCGGACGGTATTTTCGGAATTTCGCGAAATTTTACAGAGCGTGAGTATTCGGCCAAAATCAGGCTAAATGCAGCTCAAATCGCACAACAAACGACGGATTCGCGTTCTGCGGCGTCAGAAAGCCCAGATACAACTGTCAACGCAATTTTGAAAATTCGACCCCGGGACCTAATTTTTGGCCGGCCGGGTGCCGAAATCAGGGCAAAGGCGTCAAAAATCGCAAAACAAACACCGGATTCGTGCTCAGCGTCGTCGATAACCCCCGAAACAAGTGAAAACACAATTTCGAAAATTTGACCCCGGGATTCAAAAATTCGGCGCGGCCGGGGTGCGGTACCTCAAGATGGTCAAGGCAGTTCGTCTAGACCAACTTTTGACGCTGAACACGTTGCAGTGGCCAATTTGCCGCTAAAAGCACGCTTTCCGGTCCAAAAATCCATTCAAAGTCGAAAATCCGAATTTTCCGCTCGGGACCCGGGACTTTTGTTTGTATAGTCGATGTCGAAATGAACTGTAGAGTGGTGATATGTATTGGAGGTGTTGAGAGTGGACTCTAGAAGGGTGGTGGGTGACAGAACGGCATTATGCCGAAATCGTTAATTCGTATAGTCAATGTCGAAATGAACTGAAGAGTGGTGATATGTATTGGAGGTGTTGTGGGTGGACTCCAGAAGGGTGGTGGATGACAGAATGACGTTATGACGAAATCGTAATTCGTATAGTCGTATTGCTGTCTGTGCATCCAACCTCCTGTGGCCAGACCTGTCTGTGCATCCAACCTCCTGTGGCCAGACCTGTCTGTGCATCCAACCTCCTGTGGCCAGACCTGTCTGTGCATCCAACCTCCGGTGGCCAGACCTGTCTGTGCATCCAACCTCCTGAGGCCAGACCTGTCTGTGCATCCCATATGTCACCTCTCAGCAAACCTGCTCCATGCCCCCCCCCCCCCTGAAGATGTCCACTCTGTGGACATGGACAGGGTGTGTATTTCAGGAAAGTTCCCCCCTGCTGGGGGGTAAGGACAGGTGAATTTGTTCGTCCTTATGAAGACTGATGATGAACAGGCTGTGTATCTCAGATGACTTCGGGCCCTCTACTACACGGACAAATTCAGCGTGCTCTGTATATGGGTGCCCAACTCTCACTAAATTATAAGTCTCTGTGTTTGTCGTTTGTGTACTTACTGCAAGCAAATCGCTTACCCAGCAGTAGTGCAGAATGTGCATTTACCAATGTTATTACCTCCAGAAGCTCTGTTAGCAGGTGAAGCCATCTACTTGCGTGCATGGCTGAGCGGTCAAAGTGGGAGTTAGCCATGGGGTCCGTCACCCTTGCGTACGTTGCACTGAGTGCGGACATTGTGTTGTGTGAGATGCGGTGGCAGGCACTGAAGCCACACACGCGTGTTGAGAGTGGTAGAGTGCGTTTGCCGCATGTACGTCGTGCATACGTGATAAGCTTCGTGCGCGTGAACAGAGCACGCTGAATTTGTCCGTGTAGTAGAGGGCCCGAAGTCATCTGAGATACACAGCCTGTTCATCATCAGTCTTCATAAGGACGAACAAATTCACCTGCCCTTACCCCCCCAGCAGGGGGGAACTTTCCTGAAATGCAACTTTTTCGAGTTCTACCCTGTGTAACCCATTTTTCAGTACTTTGAAAATTTAAATTTTTGAATTTCCCGCCAATGAGGTCCCGCAGCGTCACTCCATATGTCGTGCAGGTTGCCCACCCACTAGGCCTACCCAACGCAAAAGACCGTTTGCAAATCGGCCGCTTCACGCGCGAACCCCATCCGGTCCAAATTACTGCGTTTCGCGCACAATCGCTATATACTCCACACTTTTTTGTGGAGTATAACAAGCTGTTTTAAAAAAGTTGAGTTGTTTTATTAATACAGAGTGGTTTGTGAGTGTTTTGAAGTGGAAGAGTAAAAGAGTGGATACTTTTGTAAAGTATTTCGAAGCCTTTCCGATATGACGCGCGCCCGCCCGGAGTCCACTATTCATGCGCTACTTCTGACACGCTCCTTTCTGAGGGATTCTTGCAAGGCAACATTGGGATCGCCCGGGATTAATTTTTTGAGCAAGGCACACGCATTTCTGAGCGGTTGTTGCAAGGCAACATTGGGATCGCCCGGGATTAATTTTTTGAGCAAGGCACACGCATTTCTGAGCGGTTGTTGCAAGGCAACATTGGGATCGCCCGGGATTAATTTTTTGAGCAAGGCACACGCATTTCTGAGCGGTTGTTGCAAGGCAACATTGGGATCGCCCGGGATTACTTTTTTAGCAGACAAAGTTGTTCGTACGACAAGAGTTTAAAAACAAGGGAAACGTGCAGGAGAGCCTGCAGTGAAGCACTCCGACCAGAACGGGAGAAAGCAGACCGCCACTCACTTATCATGAGAAATAAGGCCGATTTGCGCCCAAAGATTCTCCACAAATCCCGCCGGCGCGCGAGTTTCAGAGTACGCATAATCCCTCCACCTACAAGGACCGGCGCGCAGCATAACTCCACCGAAATCCTGTAGATCAGGCCGAATTGAGCCCAAAATTCGCCATTTCGCTAGCCGGCAGCTAAGAATCAGGGCTGCGCCAATCGTAGACTCGCCTTCCTATTTTGGACGGGAAGAATTGACAATTCATGCGCAAATGCTCACTTTACCACGCCGTCTTTTCGCACTGCATTTCCTTCAATTGTGAAGTTTGAATGCGCGCGCAAATTTGAGTTACAACATAGTTTGAGGAGAGTACGGTAAAAGTTGCATTCAAATCTGAACTTCGGCATCAGGAAAGTGGCTGTTTGAAGGCAAAATCGACACAAAATGGAGAAACCAATAGCAAATTCGCGTTCCTCGCCGCGAAATACCCTAGAATCGGCACTTCAACCGTACAATTACCACACTTTCAGTTTCGTCGACGTAGGGCTACGGTAGGTCGATTTTCGACAAAAACTCGCCAATCTTGGTCCGAAACGCCAAAATAACGCCAGATTCGGCATCAGCGACCTCGAAAGCACCGGGATCGACTCCAACATTGATTTTGACCACCCGGGTGGAAATTCGAATTTTGGACGCGGCCGGGGTACGGTAGCCGAAAAAATATTTTTTAAAATCGATTCCGGATCAGTTTTCAACGGGGAATCGCGTGGTGCAGACCACTTGGCCATAAATCATCGCAATCGGGCGCTAAAACGGCCGAAAGTCAAAAATTGGAATTTTCGACCCCCGACGGGGACCCGTTGCCACATCAGAACTTACGATTTCCTCGGCGGATTTCGGCGATTTTGGTCTTAAGCGAAAGAGAACATGTTAATCTTGCCGATTTGAGATATCTGGCCCGATCCAGCAACTCCCTGATTTACTAGGATTTTTTAAAGGCAAATTTTTGTCAAAAAACCGCTTTCGGCTACCGTAACCCGAGAACGCGTCGGCCGATTGGCTCGGGATTTTTTTTCCGCTCTTCGTCTCGTCGAGGGCTATAACATATCCAAAGGGCGTCAAAATCGACCAACTATTCCAGAAATTCCAGCTGGGTGAACACCTCTCCAGTAAGTAAATTTTCAAATTTTTGAATTTTTCTCAAAATTTTCCCACTACGCGAAAAAAATGAAGGTCCGTCCACACCTACTATCCCTCGAGAGCTATCGATTAAAAAAAACCCCGTCCAAATCGGATGAGAAATGAGGCACGAAAGTGAGTGGCGAAAGTTTTGATCGGTAGCAGCTCCACTATAGCACTCCGCCCCTTTTGGGGTCGGAGTGCTAAAAACAAAAGTATTTCTTTAGTAATGACCGCTCAACAACTGTCTCAACGTAAGCTCTCAAACGGTCGAACGAATGCCGCTCTACGACGGAAGATGACCGAGTTAGAGAAGTTTTGCGTTTTGAACCGTTGGGTTACTGTAGCTCGCAATATTCAAACTTTTGAGTTTTGACCAATAGAAGAACAAATGATCGGTGAGTCGAGAACTATCCAACCAACCCGCATCATGCCCCGCTTCATGAGCCCCCGCTTCGCAAGAGGGTATTGCATAGCAATATTGATTTCGCCCGCGATTTGGCTTTTAGAGCAAGAACATCCCTCTTTCAAGCAACGCTTTTAAAAAAGTGACAAAAGCTTGCAAAACGCCCACCAGCGGTTCCTTGGCTCTCTGGACGTGGTCGCCCTCTTTCCCAATGTCGATCTGCCCTTCCTGCTTCAACACCTGCCTACTTTGCTGAAGGAACGGCTGCACCTTTGGCAAAGGGGTGACCACCCTTTGGGCCACCTCTCCCCTGAGGACGTGACCCATTTGATCGGTGGCGTCTGCGATTCGACCTTCTTCAGCTACGACAAGGCCATCTACAAGCAATTGAAGGGCGTGCCAATGGGCTCCCCAGTCAGCGTCGCCTTGGCAGAGACCTTCATGCACCTGGTGGAGACTGCTGCCCTGGCCAGCTGCCCACCAGCTGCCAAGCCACTCTACTTTGGAAGATACATCGACGACTGCCTAGTGGTCTGTGAATCTCAGCACTCCTTCCAGCTGTTCCATCAACACATGAACAGCTCAGCACCAGTGGCTTCCCTGAAGTTTACCATGGAAGAGGAGTGCAAGGGGTCGCTACCGTTTCTGGACGTGCTGATCCACAGGGGGCCTTCCCAGCTTCAGACTGACGTATACAGAAAGCCCACCCACAGCAACCGCTACTCCCACCCAGCCTCAGCTGTCCCAGAATCGGTGATGGCTGGGACTGTGCGTGGTCTGCGCTTACGCGCCCAGAAATACTGCTCCTCTGCGTCTGCCTTCAATGGTGAAGTGCGCCAGCTGCACTCTGCCCTGCGGAACAACAGTTACAGCAAGAAGACGCTGCTGCGACACCTCTGTCAGCCAAAGAATGGGCCAGTCAACCAGCAGTGTCAGCCTTTGGCCACTGCTGTACTGCCCTTCGTTGGCCAGCTATCGCACAAGATTGGTCGACTTCTTCGCCAGAACAATATCAGGGTGTTTTTCAAAGCCCCTACTACCCTTGGCGCCAGCCTCTACAAGAAGATGGAGTGGGCTAAACGAGACACTGCCGAAGAGAGAAGCGTCGTCTACCTCGCGCCGTGTAACGACTGCCCTGTTGTCTATGTCGGCGAGACGAAGCGCACAATACAGACGCGAGGAGGCGAACACCATAGCGCCATTGCGCATGGGAGACGCGGGGAGAAACAAACGGCGCTTGTCAACCATTGTGTGGACAACCGCCACTCCTTCGCTGTGTCGAGAATGACTGTGCTGGACAGGGAACGCTTTGACTCGCGCCGTAGAGTGAAAGAGTCAATGCACATCTCCGCTCAACCGCGAGCTTGCAACACTATGCAATATTCTGTTAGGGTGTGCCCTCCTCTTCTATCCTCACTGTCAATCTTCTTTCTTCACTTCTATCCTTCCTTTGACTGTAGCATAGCAGAATCGCGCAAAAAAGTGCAGCACTTTTTTATTTTATCGAGTTCGCGTGATCGTCGTCCCAAAACGGGACGATCCGAAGGAAAGAGTTATCAGAATTAGAAGTGCCCCAGATCAGCAGTAATGGCTTCAAACTGAATGCTGCTTTGTGACACAGCCGCTTGGGAAGGAGGTTTCGGAGTGCATCAGTAAAGCGATCGTCCTACCGAGCAGCTGTTGGTGTACAGCGTCATGTTCGTCTGTCGCCAAGTAGCCACCTGGACTGATGGATTTGCAGGTCGCTTCGGCAGTGAGATACGTGCTGCAAAAGAACTCGACGCTGCCCCCATTGTCTCGCGCATTCTTTGTAATGGCACAACTCACATTGGATCCTCGCTAAAGTAGATACACTTTTCAAGAATGGTCGCTGGATCCTTTGGACTTCGGTAAGCAACGTACTTGTACTCGTACAACAAATCTGCCTCGTCGACGTCAGGAACACACTCTTCAAAGAATTGGCAAGACCGTCTTATGTGACACTTGAAGAAGAAATAGAACATAAGGACAGATCACCATTACCTGCGCTGCAAGCTAGCTTGTCGATCGTGTAACTCGGGTCGCTCTCCATTGTCCATGTTTCGCCAGCTTCACACCTGATATTAACGGAGCTAGGGCCGAGTTTGTGAGGCTCCCCTTTAGAGGCTTCTTTCGTGTCGTACACCCAACTGCCGGAATTGGAGCATGTGGCGGTCAAAACTGTCCCAACTGAGATATCGCCATTAGCATTGATAAACGGCTGAGTCAGTGACAACTGACTTGTCAAAGGTGGGGTGCAGGCCTCTGAAGGTGTAATTGACTTTGACGATGCCTCGGTTTCCAGAGCCATTCTTGATAAACGACTTACCCATACGTGTAGCCGGGGGGGGGGGAAGGGGACCCCCCCCCCTTAGCCGGAGGGTCTGCCCCCCCCCCCCCCGCACCCCCCCCCCCCCCCCAGGAACCCCCTTCCCGCCTTCCCCAAACGACCCCACCCCCCTAAAATTTCAAAAATTTTCGCCTACGGCGCTTAAAAATAGCAAAATTTTGCCTGCGGCGCTATATTTTGGACGCTTTTTACCAAAATTAAGCGAGTTTTGGCACTTTTTGGCCTATTTTTGCACATTTTTCTTATTTTTTTGGTACTTTTTTGGCAGAATTTTTAGGTCATCTGACCCCCCCTCCAGGGCCCTCAGACCCCCCCCCTGAGGGGTCCTATACCACCAACCACCCCCCCCCGACCCCCCCCCCCCCTCCCCGGTTGGCGGCTACACGTATGGTTTTACCTATCCCTCCAACCGCCTCCCCCTACCCCCCAGGTCCCCCCAGGTCCCCCTGGGTCTGGAACAGCAGCGGATGCAATCCTCG
>JASAMZ010006622.1:0-19216 GCA_030248115.1 Linhomoeus sp. GSCO2_2 | reverse complement strand
AACGGCTCTAACACGCTCGTCTTACGTCGTAGAGCGGCGTGCGATAGGTCAACTAAAAGGTCTCGACGTGCTCTTCACTTGGCGTAAAAAATTTGTTAATTACGCAAACACGCACCACGAAAAGCGACATTCTTGCGTTTTAGCATAGAAATCACTCTAAGCTCGCTCAGCGTGCGTCGTAGAGAGACGATCTTGAGTTGCTGGATAGCTCTTGACTCACTGATCATTTGTTCTTCAGCCGGCCAGCGCGTTGACTGCCGCCCCCACAGAGCTGAGCGAGAAGCAGACCAGCCCTACGAGAGCGTCGGCCGGTCTGTGAACGAGTGTGAATGAAGAGTTGGCGCCCCCTTCCATCGTGCCAAGTTAAAACACGTGGAGCTCGTCTTACTGAGGAGCGACCGTTGCCCCCTGCCCCTCGGAGCGCATTAGTCGAACACGCCCACTCATTTCATTGTTTTGGAAAGAGTCAGCGTAATGTTCTAATTTGCAGTGTGCAAGAGGAAGCCACAGTCGTGCAAAACACCCTGCCTCATTTCCTCACTAGAGGAGAAATATGTGTAGCAGCAGCGACGAACGTCAATGCTCCCAAGAGCAGACAAACAGGAACCGTGCCTGTTGAGTGGCTGCGCAGTGTACTTACGTACAGGATGCCATTCAAGTAACTTGTGGTGCTAGCTGGCCTGCCGGTGCTGCTGCTTCTGCCTCTGCCGCCTCCGCCGCCGTCGCTGCCGCCGCCGCCCCCGCCGCCGCCGCCACCGTCGCCGCCGCCGCCGCCGCCGCCGCCGCCGCCGCCACAGGCGCCTCCGATACAGCCGCTTTCGCCGTCTATGCCGCCTCCTCCTCCACCTCAGCCCCACTACCGCCTCCGCCGCCTCCGCCGCTGCCTCCACCGCCTTCCGTCTATGCCTCCGCCGCTGCCTCCACCGCCTCCGCCGCCTCCGCCGATGCCTCCGACACCGCCTCCGCCGCCGCCTCCGCCAACTTCGCTGCCTCCGCCGCCTCCGCCGCCTTCGCCGCCTCCGCCGCCTTCGCCGCCTCCGCCGCCTTCGGCGCCTCCGCCGCCTCCGCCGCCTTCGGCGCCTCCGCCGCCTCCGCCGCCTTCGCCGCTTCCGCCGCTGCCTCCACCGCCTCTGCCTATGCCTCCGTCACTGCCTCCGCCGCCGACTCCGCCAGCTTCGCTGCCTCTGCCGCCTCCACCGCCTTCGCCGTATCCGCCGCTGCCTCCACCGCCTCCGCCTATGCTTCCACCACCGCCTCCGCCTATGCTTCCACCACCGCCTCCACCGCCGCCTCCGCCAGCTTCGCTACCTCCGTCGCCTTCGCGGCCTCCGCCGCTGCCTCCACCGCTTCCGCCTATGCTTCCGCCACCGCCCCCGCCGCCGCCTCCACCAGCTTCGCCGCCTCCGCCGCTGCCTCCTCAGCCTCCGCCTATGCTTTCGCCACCATCTGCGCCGCCGCCTCTGCCAGCTTCGCTGATTCCGACGCCTCTACCGCCTTCGCCACCGCCGTCTCCTCCCTGCGGTTGCCTCCGACGCTTCCTCAGCCGCCTCCACTGCTTCCAGTCCCCACTGCCTCCGCCCTCGCGACCACGGCGTGTGCTGTCGCTGCCACCGCCACGACCACAAGCGGGAGAGGAAGTGGAAGCAAACGACTGCATTAAAAGGCGATTTCCTAGTGCAACCTTTATGACAAACGTGGCTGCCAAACCGCACCTCAACATATGGCCTCAACATATGGACAGGTGATGTGAAATGGGAGCGGTTCTAGAATTTCGAAAACCTGGTAATATTCAGTGATAGGATTCTTGCTGAAGAAATGGGCAGCCCCTTGCCTGGCTTGCTCCTGTTCGGCGTATTATTTGGCAAGTGTAGAATGACACATTTGGCAAGGTTTCTTATCACAAGGTGTTTTTGAAAGGTTCATTAGCAGTTTGCGTGCTCTCGGTTGCTCAGGAAACGATGAAGAACAATGGAAGGCAGGTTTGTTTTTCTTGGTGAAGAACGCGAGGAGACCATTTTGCAACTCTCCAAAAGTATCAAAGCCAAAAACAAACGCCCACTCGCTCTCGATCGCTGCTAAAACCGCTGAATTCCAGTGTGTTGTAGGTGCGTGCCATGTCCGCCAGTACTCGCATCATGATGGTTGCTGCCGTAATATTGGTCGGCCTGTCCAGTGGCTCAATTTTGGAGGAGCCGGAGCGACTTAGAAGGTCATCTGAACCCTTCTTCAGAAGGCGCCTTCATTGTGATTGTCTTGCTGTAGTGATTTTCGTTCACCGTACCTGTGAAAGTGCCTACCTGGGGTCTAAGACCCCATCAAACGACAGAAATTTTCGCCAAAAATATCGTAAGATGCCTCTTTGTACAAGAAGTATGTGGTGCAGAGTCGTCAAGGTACCGCGTTTACACCTCTGCACACTTCAGAGCTATCCTCAATGCACGGCTCTTTCGCGCAGCGATGGTTCAAGCGAACGGAAGCCACTCTGCAGCAAAAGGCTCCTTCAAGGCAACGATTTGTTCGTGTGAGCTCTCAGTTTTAGCTGACCACACGTTTCCACACGGAAGGGTGCACTCACCTTCAGTTACACCACGGCACACATCTGTGTCGCGAGCCTTTGCCTCTACAACACCAGTCGACTTCTCGCTACGGTGGAAGAGAGGAAGTCGAGACTCGAGTACTGCGCGACGCTTTGGTTCCCCTGGACAAGGAGGGCCTATCTGAAGCTGGTTGTGGACCCGGGCGACGGCAAGTTGGGGCGCTTCAACTGGCTGATTTACAAGTTGAGAACCCAGTTCGCAGGCTACTGTTCACCGAAGCTCAAGGAGGGGTGCGACATGCGCGACGTAGCGCGCTTCAAGTTCACCCTCTACTACCAAGCGAAGGACGAGCTCCTCCGCTCTGGAAGAATATGGTTGGGAATCGTCCCCTGGCTGGTCACTTGGCAGCGCTGGCTGGACCTGTGGCTTCTGACGCCGCTGGGAGTGGCGCTCAGCCTCCTCTCGCTCTGCGTCATCAGAAGGGTGGAAAAGAAGACGGACGCCAACTGCACGGTCTCGCTTCGCTACCACCAGCTGGAGATAGTGACCGACGTCCTCAATGGAGTGGTCAGCGTCCTCTTCTCGCTCCGCCTCAACACAGTCGTCCTGATAGGATGCCCGATCGTCGGTCTCTTGTTGTTCGACAAGGAGAAGGACATGCACGCGCTGATCGTCTATCCCGTCTTCGCGTTGAATCAGATCAGCCTAGCGCTGCTCGCCAGGGACCGGCTGGCGATCGTCGACGATCCCGAGGGCTACGTTCCGCCCAAGAACCCTATCCTAAAGGCCCTCTTCGTGTTCGCCTGCGTCGTCGCCGTCTCCACCATTCCCTATGGCGCGATGCTTGCTGCGCAGGCCTCCTTATTCGATGGGTACAGCCGCTACAAGACCTTCCGTCCACTCTTCTATGCCATGGGCATCGCGTCAGAGGTCGTCAGGGTGCTGATCATAGCCGCCCTATTCGCTGTCCAGGTCGATGCCGCCATCAAGATCAGACGCGGGGTGAGGGCCTGGGCTGGCAGCCAACTGGAAGAACACGAGATGGTGGCGGAAGGCGGAGATGGCGAGGCGCCCACCACCAACGTCAACGCCCTAAAGCAGCTGCTGAGGGACCACCTGCTGCTCTTGGTCGGCACCGTGGGACTGAATCCACTCTGCGTCTCCGTGTTCCTCGTTCACTCGGCGGCGAAGGGCGCCAAGGGGGGATACTACCTACTAAAGCGCGTCTGGAAGCCGACTTTCCTCTATCCAGTCTACAGCATTCTCCACTCCACCACCACTCTGTTATACCCGGTCGTCCTGCTCTTCGCCGACGTCAATGGCAGTCTGGGAATCGTCTGCCACGTCGTGTTCGTGCCAGATTTTCGCCGAAGCGCCGGACGACTACTTTTGAAGGCAGCCTTCTGGCGAAAATCCGCGGCCCAGGTTGAGCCGGTCAACTAAGTACATTGTACAGTGCCGGCCAGAGCCAACGCTGTGTGGCGACCCGGGTCGGCGACCTGGGTCGCCAAGCGACCCAAAAGCGACCCAAGGAAGCCCCTGTAGCGCTGTCTAGCATTGCCAGGCGCAACGGGTAATGATTATCTGCATGATGCGACCTCATTCAGCGCGAAACAATTCTCGTTTGTATTTTAAAGGCAAGACAGTTTCGCAGTGGGTTTGGGTCGCTTGCGCGTCGCTTAACCGGATCGAAACGGCCCGGGATGGCTCTGACCGGGGCAGAACATAACTCCCCAGGACGTTCTGCTATTTCTCCATCTACACCTTCTCTTTTCCTAGTCATTTCCTCGCTCTGTTCTTTCTTCGCTTGAAGTGTTATAAGAGATAAACGAACCGGAGTACAGAGACGCCACTGGCTGGCAACAATAATACCTACTGGTACATGTATGTAGCTACTGTATCATCAATTGAAATCGGAACCGGCAAGATTAATTGGGTACACAACATCAAACGCACTGTGCTACATACCTCACGCGCATTACCTGCAACACCTACCATGTGCAAATATCCATTGCATTACATATGTGTGCATAGCCACTTGTATGTATGGTGGCAGACGAGTGGCATCAGTCGTCTCTGCCATACTAGTAGTGCGGCAATCTTAATGGTGTTCAAACACAGGTTGAATGGCTTCTCTCTGCAAAGCGCGAAATCGGTACGATAGTTGCTAGTACTCTCAGAATTGAACTCGCGCCAAGGCAAATGAACCTCACTCGCCTTTTCACCTTAACTCCTGCCAACGTATACCTTTTCGGCAGCGCTGTCATTCAAGGCCTGTCGGTTATACTAAACACCCTGATAATCGCCATTTCGATATTGAAACGAACGACGTTCGGCGATTTCAAGCTATTTATTGGCCATTTGGCAGCGGTCGACCTGCTCTTCTCTGTCGTTGTGATCGGGATTCTTTTGGCCCACTTCCAGCCTGAGAAGGAGGTACTTTCGTGGACGATGGGCTTTCTTACCAACACCATTCTGTGGTTCATGACGCTGACACTGATGCTGACCAGGGCCGCGTTGCACGGGGTGAATGGGGGAATTTTCCTGCCCTGGAAAATCAAATCCCGGGCGAAATCAATATTGCTGTGCAATACCTGAGGCGAAGGAGAGCCTGGTGAAACGGAGTGATAAGAGCGGCGAGTCCTCAAATTTCATGAATAAGTTCACAACTCCATACAATGTCAGTCTGAATCGGGTTGAGCGCGTAAGCGCTCAACCCCATTTGTTGGGCCCGGGGCCCCTGCGCCCCCGGGGACTAGGGGTTAGTACTACGTCATATAGGTAGACTTAACCGATCGGGCTGAAATTTTTACCATAGATGTTCATAGTAACACGAAGTATTGTGCTAAAATTTCAGCCCAATCGCTGGAGTGGTTCCCGAGATATTAAATGAAAACTGTCGAAAAATTAACCAATCTTCATCAAACTGCCAGGTTATTGGCCTCGTTCTCGAGAACGGTGGTAGCTAGGAGAGTGGTTGAGAGCTCGTTGGAATGGTCTAGTAGTAGGAACTTTTGTATTAAAAAATCACCGAGATCGGTTGGGTATTCCGAGAGTTGTGGTGGCTTAAAACAAGCTGTTTTAAAAAAGTTGAGTTGTTTTATTAATACAGAGTGGTTTGTGAGTATTTTAAAGTGGAAGAGTAAAAGAGTGGATACTTTTGTAAAGTATTTCAAAGCCTTTCCGATATGACGCGCGCCCGCCCGGAGTCCACTATTCATGCGCTACTTCTGACACGCTGCTTTCTGAGCGGTTCTTGCAGGGCAACATTGGGATCGCCCGGGATTAATTTTTTGAGCAAGACACACGCATTTCTGAGCGGTTGTTGCAAGGCAACATTGGGATCGCCCGGGATAAATTTTTTTAGCAGACAAAGTTGTTCGTAAGACAAGGGTTTAAAAAAACAAAAGTATTTCTTTAGGAATGACCGTTCAACAACTGCCTCAACGTAAAGCTTTCAAACGGTCGAACGAATGCCGCTCTACAACGCAAGACGAGCGAGTTAGAGAAGTTTTGCGTTTTGAACTTTTGGGTTACTGTAGCTCGCGATATTCAAACTTTTGAGTTTCGGCCAATAGAAGAACAACTGATCAGTGAGTCAAGAGCTATCCAGCAACTCAAGATCGTCTCTCTACGACGCACGCTGAGCGAGTTAGAGCGATTTCAACGCTAGAATCGCGAGAATGTCGCTTTTCGTGGTGCGTGTTTGCGCAATTAACAAAATTTTCACGCAAAGTGAACGAGGACGTCGAGACCTTTTAGTTGACCTATAGCACGCCGCTCTACGACGTAAGACGAGCGTGTTAGAGCCGTTTTGCGTTTTGGACCTTCGTGTTACTGTAGCGCGCACAATTCAAACTTTTGAATTTCGACTTCTCTTAACGGAATTATCAGTGCGCCGAAACCTATTCAACGAACTCAAGATCGTCTCTCTATGACGGAAGACGAGAGAGTTATATAAGTTTTGCGTTTTAAACCTTTGGGTTACTGTAGCTCCCGAAATTCAAACTTTTGAGTTTCGACCAATAGAAGAACAAATGATCAGTGAGTCGAGAGCTATCCAACCAACCCAAGATCGTCTCCGTACGACGCACGCTGAGCGAGTTTGAGCGATTTCTGCGTTAAAAACGCGATAATGTCGCTTTTCGTGTTGCGTGTTTGCGTAATTAACAAAAGTTTTAATGCCAAACGAAAGCGCACGTCGATACCTTTTAGTTAACCTATCGCGCGCCGCTCTACGACGTAAGACGAGCGAGTTAGAGCCGTTTTCAGTTTTGACCTTCGGGTTACTGTAGCGCGCGTAATTCAAACTTTTGAATTTCGAAACCTCTTAGCGCAATTCTCAGTGAGTCGAGACCTATCCATAAAGCCCAAGATCGCCTTCCTACGACTTACCAACGCCGAGATATGAGAGCGTTCCGAACGCACGCACGCACGCACGCACGAAAAGCTCTCGTAGGGGTTCGCCCGGCTGAGGCCGGGCGAAAAAATGGCCGAGTATGGATCCGGGGCCTGCCTCAAGACGGCCGAGCTCTACTGGTGCAGGCTAGGGCGCCAATCGAACTGATCCGGTCTAGACGACCATGGGGTGAATAAATGTGTAAAACATTTCATCTTTCTAAGTCATCCCAGTAAAAAGTTACGCGGTGACAAAAGTCCAGCCGAGTACGGATCCGGAACCTGCCTCAAGACGGCCGAGCTCTACTGGTGCAGGCTAGGGCGCCAATCGAACTGATCCGGTCTAGACCACCATAGGGTAAATAAATGTGTAAAACCCTTTATCTTTCTAAGTCATCCCAGTAAAAAGTTACGCGGTGACAAAAGTCCGGCCGAGTACGGATCTGGGGCCTGCCTCAAGACGGCCGAGCTCTACTGGTGCAGACTAGGGCGCCAATCAAACTGATCCGGTCAAGCCTACCATAAGGCGAATTACCATGCAAAATTTTAGCTTTCTATGTCGCCCCAGTAGAAAGATATGCGGTGAAAAAGTACCGCTGAGCACGAATTTTTGGGTCCCGGGCCGAAATTTTCAAAATTGAGTTTACAGTTGCTTCTGGGGGTTTTGACGACGCTGAACACAAATCCGGTGTTTGTTTCGGGATTCGAGGTGCCATTTGCCGATTTCAGCGCCCGGTCGGTCAAATTTTTGGTCCTGGAGTCAAATTCTGAAAATCGAGTTTACAGTTGTCACGGAGGTTTTCGAGGACGCAGAACACGAATCTGGTGTTAGTTTTGCGATTTAGGTTTCGTTTACCGGATTTTACCTGAAATTCATAGTCGACGTCAAGCTTTCCACACGTGTCGGTGCCGCAACCCCCGTGGCCAGACCTGTCCATGCATCAAACCTCCTGTGGCCAGACCTGTCTGTGCATCCAACCTCCTGTGGCCAGACCTGTCTGTGTCCCCACACCTACAACAGCAATCCTTTCAAGCAGACCTGTCTATGTCGCCTCTCAACAAACCTGCTCTGCGCCCCCACCCCCCACCCCCCGCCCCCCACCCCCCCCCCCCCCCCTTCAAGGTGTCCACTCTGTGGACATGGACAGGGTGTGTATTTCCCCCCCCCCCCTACTTGGGGGTAAGGACAGGTGAATTTGTTCGCCCTAAAGAAGACTGATGATGAACAGGCTGTGTATCTCAGATGACTTCGGGCCCTCTACTACACGAACAAATTCAGCGTGCTCTGTATATGGGTGCCCAACTCTCACCAAATTATGGGTCTCTTTGTTTGTCGTTTGTGTGTGTACTGCAAAGCGCTTACCCAGCATTAGTGCAGAATGTGCATTTACCAACGTTAATACCTCCAGAAGCTCTGTTAGCATGTGAAGCCCTCTGCTTGCGTGCATGGTTGAGCGGTCAAAGTGGGGGTTAGAGCATGGGGTCCGCCAGCCTCGCGTTGCGCTGAGTGCAGACATTGTGTTGTGTGAGATGCGGTGGCAGGCACTGAAGCACAGACGTTTTGATAGTGGTAGATAGCGTACTCCGCATGTACGTACGTTGTGCGCACGTGATAAGCGCCGTGCGCGTGAACAGAGCACGCTGAATTTGTTCGTGTAGTAGAGGGCCCGAAGTCATCTGAGATACACAGCCTGTTCATCATCAGTCTTCTTTAGGGCGAACAAATTTACCTGTCCTTACCCCAAAGTAGGGGGGGGGGAACTTTCCTAAAATACAAATTCAACTTTTCAATACCGAAGTTTGTGGAATGCATGTTTGTGCTATTGTTTTCGTTCATTCCTTAAATGAAAGACACTGCATCCGGCGGCTTTCCCGCCTACGCCATGCTGTCGCATCGCAGCGCTTCTCAAAACGGCGCTCTTATACTCTCTGTTGGCGTCTATTCAGCAGGCTACGGTGCTTTAGCACGTGATATGCCCCGTAAGCACCGTAACATTGCAAATAGAGATAATTTGTCGAAAAATTTCAAACTTCAAACGTTACACCCACACTCATTCTGAAATTAGCAACAGCAAATCTCATCGGATCCGTAATCGGCGACATCGACTCTACCTGACGCCATCTGTCACGTGTTTTACTTCGACAGGACAAACAAGCTGTTTTAAAAAAGTTGAGTTGTTTTATTAATACAGAGTGGTTTGTGAGTGTTTTAAAGTGGAAGAGTAAAAGAGTGGATACTTTTGTAAAGTATTTCGAAGCCTTTCCGATATGACGCGCGCCCGCCCGGAGTCCACTATTCATGCGCTACTTCTGACACGCTCCTTTCTGAGGGGTTCTTGCAGGGCAACATTGGGATCGCCCGGGATTAATTTTTTGAGCAACACACACGCATTTCTGAGCGGTTGTTGCAAGGCAACATTGGGATCGCCCGGGATTAATTTTTTTAGCAGACGAAGTTGTTCGTACGACAAGAGTTAAAAAAACAAAAGTATTTCTTTAGGAATGACCGCTCAACAACTGCCTCCACGTAAGCTTTCAAACGGTCGAACGAATGCCGCTCTACAACGTAAGACGAGCGAGTTGGGGCCCATTTGCTGTTTGAACCTTTGGGTTACTGTAGCTCGCGATATTCAAACTTTTGAGTTTCGACCAATAGAAGAACAAATGATCAGTGAGTCAAGAGCTATCCAGCAACTCAAGATCGTCTCTCTACGACGCACGCTGAGCGAGTTAGAGCGATTTCTATGCTAAAACGCAAGAATGTCGCTTTTCGTGGTGCGTGTTTGCGTAATTAACAAATTTTTTACGCCAAGTGAAAGAGCACGTCGAGACCTTTTAGTTGACCTATCGCACGCCGCTCTACGACGTAAGACGAGCGTGTTAGAGCCGTTTTGCGTTTTGAACCCTCGGGTTACTGTAGCGCGCGCAATTCAAACTTTTGAATTTCGAGTTCTCTTAACGGAATTATCAGTGTGCCGAAACCTATTCAACGAACTCAAGATCGTCTCTCTATGACGGAAGACGAGCGAGTTAGACAAATTTCGCGTTTTAAACCTTTGGGTTACTGTAGCTCCCGAAATTCAAACTTTTGAGTTTCGACCAATAGAAGAACAAATGATCAGTGAGTCGAGAGCTATCCAACCAACCCAAGATCGTGTCCCTACGACGCACGCTGAGCGAGTTAGAGCGATTTTTGCCTTAGAAACGCGAGAATGTCGCTTTTCGTGTTGCGTGTTTGCGTAATTAAGAAAATTTGTAATGCCAAACGAAAGAGCACGTCGAGACCTTTTAGTTGAGCTATCGCACGCCGCTCTACGACATAAGACGAGCGAGTTAGAGCAGTTTATCGTTTTGGCCTTCGGGTTACTGTAGCGCGCGCAATTCAAACTTTTGAATTTCGAAGTCTCTTAGCAACATTACCAGTAAGTCGAGAGCTATCCATAAAGCCCAAGATCGCCTTCCTACGACTTTCCAACGCTGAGATCCAAGAGCGTAACGCACGAACGAACGGACGCACGCACGCACGAAAAGCTCTCGTAGGGGTTCGCCCGGCTGAGGCCGGGCGAAAAAAGTTCGCGGACTACACATCGTCATCTGTATATATACACATCGTCGCGCTGAGGCGCGGCGAAAACAAGCTGTGTGTGTAAAAAGTTCAACCTATACTTTGTGTCTGGCAAATTTTGGTGAACAGTATAGTGAACTTTGTACACATCGCCAGCCGCATCTGGAGAAAGTGTCTTGAGAATGTGTACCTTAATGCCAAGTGCAGCTATCCCCACGATACGGTTGTCTGTACAGCTGATCTGAAGCTCAGTGATATCGCCGCGTTCGCTATATGTTATCGGCATGATACGACGCCGTTTATCTGATGTTTCCTACCTGTGTGAAAACGTCACGTCCAAAAAAACTTGCCAAAAGTTTTGGTGCGGGCGAATTCCTGTGTTCAGCGTACGCATTTCTGTTTTCGAATGCACATTCATCAATAAACAGCTGTTCTGGCCATCAGACGAAATCTCGATTTTGACATTTTTTAAAATTTTAATTCTAAATATCTCAAAATTGGAATTTATTAAAACTGTAAAGCTATGTCACAAATTCTTATTGGCATACGGCCTTACCATTTCTGCGTTCAAATTCGTCAAAAAACGACGTTCTATTTTGTTGGTTTATGGAATTTTGAAAAATAATCACGTATTTCTATTAAATTCCATATTTGCAAAAAATTTCTCTTGCGTTACAAATTATCCGCAGTCTATACTCTTTCCATTTCTGAAGAAATTTCGCCGCTATATCATCAGGTGAAAAAGTCGAATTTCGACATTTCTATATTTTGTTTGAAAATAATACGAAATTGTAATTTTTAAAAACTGCAAAACTATGCCACAAATCCTTATTGGCATACGACCTTCCCATTTCTGCATTTACATTCGTCAATAAATGACGTTGTATTTTAGTCAATTTATGCAATTTTGACAAATAATCGCGTATTTCTGTTAAATTCCACATTTGCAAAAAATTTCTTTTGTGACACAAATTATCCGCGGTCCATGCTCCTTCCATTTATGAAGAAATTTCGCGGCTAGCGCATCAGACGAAAAAGTCGATTTTCGACATTTTCGAACTTTAATTGCGAATATCTCGAAAATGCGAAATTAGCAACAGAAACGGACATCGGATCCGTACTCAGCGACATCGACTCTACTGGACCACATATGTCACTGACTTTACTTCGGTGCGACGGAAACACAGACAGACAGACAGACAGACACACACACACACACACACACACACACACACACACATTGTCAGTCATCCGTATATATACACCTCGCCGCGCTGAGGCGCGGCGAAAAAACTTGCCAAAAGTTTGGTGCGAGCGAATTCCTGTGTTCAGCGTACGCATTTCTGTTTCCGCGTGCACATTCATCAATAAACAGCTGTTCTGGCCATCATGAGAAAATCTCAATTTTGACATTTTTTTAATTTTAATTCTAAATATCTCAAAACTGGAATTTATTAAAACTGTAAAACTATGTTACAAATTCTTATTGGCTTACGGCCTTACCATTTCTGCGTTCAAATTCGTCAAAAAACGACGTTCTATTTTGCTCATTTATGGTATTTCGAAAAATAATCACGTATTTCTATTAAATTCCATGTTTGAAAAAAATTTTTTTTGCGTTACAAATTATCCGCAGTCTATACTCTTTCCATTTCTGAAGAAATTTCGCCGCTATATCATCAGGTGAAAATGTCGATTTTCGACATTTCCATATTTTGATTAAAAATATCTCGAAATTGCAATTTTTAAAAACTGCAAAACCATGTCACAAATCCTTATTGGCATACGAACTTTCCATTTCTGCATTCACATTCGTCAATAAATATCGTTGTATTTTAGTCAATTTATGCAATTTTGACAAATAATCGCGTATTTCTATTAAATTCCACATTTCCAAAAAATTTCTTTTGTGCTACAAATTATCCGCGGTTCATGCTCCTTCCATTTCTGAAGAAATTTCGCGGCTAGCGCATCAGACGAAAAAGTCGATTTTCGCCATTTTCGAATTTTAATTGCGAATATCTCGAAAATGCGAAATTAGCAACAGAAACGGACATCGGATCCGTACTCAGCGACATCGACTCTACTTGACCACATATGTCACTGACTTTACTTCGGTGCGACGGAAACACACACACACACACAGACACACACACACACATTGTCATCCGTATATATACACCTCGCCGCGCTGAGGCGCGGCGAAACAAGCTGTGTGTGTAAAAAGTTCAACCTATACATTGTGTCTGTCACATCTTGGTGAACAGTATAGTGAACTTAATACACATCATTAGCCGCTTCTGGAGAAATTAGCTTGAGAAAGTCTGCTATAAACCAAGTGCAGCTATTACCACGATGCGGTTGTCTGTACAGCTGATCTAAGTGATCAGTGATATCGCCGCGTTCGCTATATGTTATCGGCATGATACGACGCCGTTGATCTAAAGTTTCTAGCTGTGTGAAATCCTCACATCTAACAAAAAAACTTGCCAAAGATGAAAACTTGCTAGCGTCTGAACACAACTATCAGAGCTTTGAGGCTCGGTAAACAACTTGGCCCACTTTTGGAGCAACTGGACGCGACTACGACGATGACTCAGCAACGCAAACGGACGCCAACACTTCGCTGGGTGTTATCGACGCCATCGTGTGACAAGATGCCAATCGACGGGGTTGTGGCGTGAGCGCAGGTATAGTCTTCAACGAAACTCGCTACCGGTAGCATTGGTCACAGAGATTTAAGGTTACCATATGTAAACAATTTTGCTGACGTGGAGAAACCAGAAGGCGCTACGCCG
The DNA here is from genome assembly GCA_030248115.1 of Linhomoeus sp. GSCO2_2. Taxonomy (NCBI): domain Eukaryota; kingdom Metazoa; phylum Nematoda; class Chromadorea; order Monhysterida; family Linhomoeidae; genus Linhomoeus; species Linhomoeus sp. GSCO2_2. The sequence continues at coordinate 5,918 of JASAMZ010006622.1, read as the reverse complement.
ATGGTGGTTTGCCTATTCGGCGTCAAAACGTAAATGACAAAACCAGAATAAAGCGCAGCAAAAAAAGCAAAAGGGTCGCCGAGGATCGAACCTCGGTCGGCTCGCACGTTTTTGCGCGCGATCCGGCGGCTTTCCCGCCCACGCCATGCTGTCGCATCACAGCGCTTCTCAAAACGGCGCTCTTATACTCTCAGTTGGCGTCTATTCAGCAGACTACGGTGCTTTACCACGTGATATGCCCCGTATGCACCGTAACATTGCAAATAGAGATAATTTGTCGAAAAATTTCAAACTTCAAACGTTACACCCACACTCATTTTGAAATTAGCAACAGCAAATCTCATCAGATCCGTAATCGGCGACATCGACTCTACCTGACACCATCTGTCACGTGTTTTACTTCGGCAGGACAAAAAGTTCGCGGACTACACATCGTCATCTGTATATATACACATCGCCGCGCTGAGGCGCGGCGAAAAAAGGGTCCGAGCCTACACGAAAGATGGCATGACACAACAATAGCTAAAAGCTTTATGACCGAGCCAAACTTGTCATATTGGCGTCTTGCAGGTCTCACGCCGTCCGTCTGTCCGCCAACCACCAGTTACGACGTCGTTATCGCGAAACGGTGATGGTGATGAAGACGACGATGCTGCAAGCGTTGACCCCTCTGCTATGTCAAATTCCACTGTTTATCATGCTGCCGAGTCACTACAGTCGTGCGTGGTTTGTGACGAGCACTACGCTGCTCTACTCGACCAATATGCTTCTGGATGCCGTCTTCACCCTTGTCATCATCAAACCCTATAGGATGGCTGCTTTCGAGCTGGTTCGCCGTCGATGAACAAAGCAGTGAATGTAATTGCATGTTGCATTGATTGTTCAGAAAATTGAAGATTGCGTTTACGACTTGTCATAAGCGCGTGGTTATCATGGTTTGACTGAGAACAGTTGGCGGCTCACAAGGAAAGGCTGGCATGGATAAGGCAAACGAATTGCAATGGTACCATGAGTGGCATAAAGACCTATGCACACCGACTGAGAGAAATCTGCAGCACAGTTCGCTAGGTCGCCTACGACAACTAACAAGCTTTGCATGCCAAAGAGAAAGCACCGTCCTCCATTCACACACCTGCAGAGCACCTCTTACCACAGTATACTCCTATGCAAACTATTCAGGCAATGTTTCTCGTGCGAAGCTACTACAACTATTGTACAGTAGCTAAGCTAACTCTTCAAGGATACAAGCGATTCATTCTGCGGATCAGTCAGTGCCGCTGGCACTCGAAGACGAGACTGCGAACGGCCACGTAGATTGCGACGACGTTCTTGACGTAGAACATGACGCCGGCGTCGTAACCCGGATGCTGGCTTTGCAGCGACGCGCGCAAGCAGATGTAGGGCACGTTGACCAGCAGAGTGTAGACCAGGGCGCACAGCAGTGAGTGGTGCTGTAATGTATGGAAAGGATTGAGCAGACGGAAGGAATGTAGGTCGTCTCCCCATTCTGATTCGCATTACAGCGAAGGTACTGTAGTGATATGATTCAAACGGTTTGTTAGCCTAAGTCCAAGCCTCCGCCTAAACTTGAGCCTAAGCCAAAAGCCTAAGTCAAAACCCTACGCTTAAGACGTAGCATCAGACAGCGTCTGTAGATTGTAGAACTTACAGTAGACTGAATGGGGAAACGACCGCCTCCCAAGTATACATAGATGCATACTGTATGCGTCGCCGAACAGACTTCTGCAAACACTTCCACGTGTTCTGGCTTACCTTCTCGCCTGGCAGTTGCCAGCGGCTGGGCAATAGGGTGTTGATACTGCCTTTGCCGCGGTCCCTATCGAGTCCCAGGCGGAAGATTGTGAACACGGGCAGGACGAGGTTGGCGCAGGCCAGCAGCACGATGGTCGTCTTAATGGAGTCGCTCAGACCCAGGCCCTTCTCCTGAGGTGCGAGGGCAACCATGTGAGCAAATTAGAAGACGGCAAGTGCTCAGCAAACTACTGTAAATCACAAGGCAGCATGTAACAAATACAGTAGCCTAGGATCGACAAACTGGTTCTGATTTCCATGTCGAGCCGGTTGCTCGGCGCAGAGAGAGCATGCTTACGACATGCAAAAAATTTTTAAAAGAGTCATATGAATTTGGCTTGCAATGTGCTAGGAGTTTTGCTCGTTCCAACTTCTAATACTTCTGACGAGCCAGGTCTAAGCGTAAGCTCTGCGGTCACTTTCGTACAGACATGCCGTCCTGTAACAGTACCACCACACACATAATCGTCCCAGAGGTCCGACACAAAGTAGTTGATCTCGAGCACGTCTAAACAGACGCTCAGGGCGGACACTTGGATGAAGAGGTTGCGTTTGGTCTCCAGTTCCTTCAAAGAAGTCCCTTGTGAATGCGATACAATAGGTAAGCTTTACTACACGATACTTTTCGATGGTGGCTGGCCAGCAACAGCAGGAAGACGGCGGCCGACAGAGCGACCCCGATGGTGTACCAAAGGCGCGTGTCGCCCGGCAGAGTCGACAAGACGGTCTCTCCCGCCGTGGCATTGTGCATGCCTTGAGCGATGAACTCGGCTAAAAATAATTGCTTTAAATGCATAAATTAAGCTTAAAAAAAACTCGATTAGAACTTCTGCCAACATCTCACCCATTCCACCGCCGGGGAAGAACAGTAGAGATGAGGTGGAGATAATTTTCGTGACGAACGACAGGCTGAAGAGCAGCCAGACGACCCACTTGATGTTGGAGTCCTCGTCTAGAAGGTATGTACATAGCAGTCACGACGAAGTCGACGCGACTACCGTAACTGTAGAATGCAGCACTATTCCGGTCTCAGGAGCCCAATCTCCAGCAGCAACTGGTGTAGGTGTAGGAGTAATAGACGAAGGGCAGGAAAGAAGTCAGCAGGGGAACGTCGAAGCAGATCCAGACGAGACGCAGTAGGGGGAACGAGTAGAATTTCCAGTAGAAAATCAACGCCTGACAGGCCATTATGGCCAGGCAGACTTTGGAGGTCACGAAGTTGAATCCCAGGCCCACCCTCGTCTGAAGAGCGGGATTTCGGAGACGCCATGATTGCAAATGGTTGTATTTAGAGTGCGGGGCCACCAAAGTTAACTCTAGTCACTTGTTGGCTGGTTGCAAACTGTTATGCATTCATTCAGAGCATGTAGCTTTGTTTTGTCTTGTCCCCCATAGGCGACATCAAAGGGAGGTTTCCCCCTGTAGCACAATCCAAATGATTTCTAGAAATGCCTGCACTCTTACGGACAACGAAGCAAGTCAAGCCAACAAGTGCTTGCATGCGATCCACACGATTACAGCGGGTTGAAGAGCAGGGGTAACCATAGAAACTTAAACATGGCTGACCACTTTAGTTTCAGTTTCAGTTTCAGTATTAATTTAAACTGAAACTGACACTGAGACCAAATTGCATGTTTATACTGATACTGAAACTGATACTGAAACTAAATTGAATACTTATTCTGATACTGAAACTGATACTGAAACTGAATCGAAAATTTATACTGACACTGAAACTCAAATCGAAACTAAGTCAGTTTCTATGGTCACCCCTGGCCTGAAGCACTTTTCTAAACCGCCACCGACCGCTTTTGTTCCTTGGCTAGCTTTCTCCGCGGTGTACTGTAGGTCGTCAACGGCGGCGACGAAGACGATGACGTTCTTGACGAAGAAGGCGGCCGACGGCTGATAGCCATCCACCGAACCGACCATCAGGGCGCGCAGCACGAAGTATGGACAGTTGACTAGGAGCACATAGATGAGGCCGTAGACCTGAAGCGTGAACATACGTGTTAGCGCCAACCGGCCAGGGGGAGGGGGGGGGGGGGGGGTCGGGGGGGGGGGTATAGGACCCCTCAGGGGGGGGGGGGGGGGGGTATAGGACCCCTCAGGGGGGTGGGTCTGAGGCCCCTGGAGGGGGGGGGGGTCAAATGACCTAAAAATTTTGTCAAAAAAGTACCAAACAAGCTGTTTTAAAAAAGTTGAGTTGTTTTATTAATACAGAGTGGTTTGTGAGTGTTTTAAAGTGGAAGAGTAAAAGAGTGGATACTTTTGTAAAGTATTTCGAAGCCTTTCCGATATGACGCGCTCCCGCCCGGAGTCCACTATTCATGCGCTACTTTTGACACGCTCCGTTCTGAGGGGTTCTTGCAGGGCAACATTGGGATCGCCCGGGATTAATTTTTTAAGCAAGACACACGCATTTCTGAGCGGTTGTTGCAAGGCAACATTGGGATCGCCCGGGATTAATTTTTTTTAGCAGACAAAGTTGTTCGTAAGACAAGGGTCTAAAAAAACAAAAGTATTTCTTTAGGAATGACCGTTCAACAACTGCCTCAACGTAAGCTTTCAAACGGTCGAACGAATGCCGCTCTACAACGTAAGACGAGCGAGTTAGGGCCCATTTGCTGTTTGAGCCTTTGGGTTACTGTAGCTCGCGATATTCAAACATTTGAGTTTCGACCAATAGAAGAACGAATGATCTGTGAGTCAAGATCTATCCAGCAACTCAGGATCGTCTCTCTACGACGCACGCTGAGCGAGTTAGAGCGATTTCTACGCAAAGAACGCGAGACTGTCGCTTTTCGTGGTGCGTGTTTGCGTAATTGACAAAATTTTTATGCCAAGTGAAAGAGCACGTCGAGACCTTTTAGTTGACCTATCGCACGCCGCCAGTGGCGGGCCCAGGATTTTCGAATGGGGGGGGCGCCACTTCAGAAATTTTTCGACTATTTTTCCATTGCGCCGCAGGCGCAAATTTTTGCATTTTTTAGCCGTTTTACTGCAAAATTTGCTTTCAAAATGACTGTTTCGGCTTATCAGAAGCGAAAATCTTGCCCAAAAATAGCGCCGCAGGCGAAAATTTTGCGCTTTTTGGCCGAAAATGTACCAAAATCTGTCAAAAAATAAGCGCCGCAGGCGAAATTTTGCCGATTTTGAAGCCAAATATAGGGAATTTTACTTAAAATTGCGCCGCAGGCGAAAATTTTTGCATATATGCACCTTTTCTAAGGAAAATTTTTCCCTAAGGTCGGGCCCAATGGGGGGGGGGGGCGCCGCCCCCCCCGCCCCCCCCCCGGGCCCCCGAGTGCACGCCGCTCTACGACATAAGACGAGTGTGTTAGAGCCGTTTTGCGTTTTGGACCCTCGGGTTACTGTAGCGCGCGCAATTCAAACTTTTTTTGAATTTCGACTTCTCCTAACGGAATTATCAGTATGCCGAAATCTATTCAACGAACTCAAGATCGTGTCTCTATGACGCAAGACGAGCGAGTTAGATAAGTTTTGCGTTTTAAACCTTTTGGTTACTGTAGCTCCCGAAATTCAAACTTTTGAGTTTCGACCAATAGAAGAACAAATGATCAGTGAGTCGGGAGCTTTCCAACCAACCCAAGATCGTCTCCCTACGACGCACGCTGAGCGAGTTAGAGCGATTTCTACGCAAAAAACGCGAGAATGTCGCTTTTCATGTTGCGTGTTTGCGTAATTAACAAAAGTTTTAATGCCAAATGAAAGTGCACGTCGAGGCCTTTTACTTGACCTATCGCACGCCGCTCTACGACGTAAGACGAGCGAGTTAGAGCGTAGGCGGCAATATTTTGAATTTCGAAGTCTTTTATAAATTACAGTAAGTCGAGAGCTATCCATAAAGCCCAAGATCGCCTTCCTACGACGTTCCAACGCCGAGATCTGAGAGCGTGACGCGCGCACGCACGCACGCACGCACGCACGATAAGCTCTCGTAGGGGTTCGCCCGGCTGAGGCCGGGCGAAAAAATAAGAAAATTTTGCAAAAATAGGCAAAAAAGTGCCAAAAATCGCTTTATTTTGGTCAAAAACGTCCAAAATATAGCGCCGCAGGCGAAAATTTTGCTATTTTCAAGCGCC
>JASAMZ010006621.1:0-39107 GCA_030248115.1 Linhomoeus sp. GSCO2_2 | reverse complement strand
TCGGTTAGGCGTGTATGTGTACGGCTGCCGGCTAGCCTGTTGGTCTGTACTGTTGTTGCTAGTTGTAGCATTCCGAAAAAAGGATGGTCGAAGAAGCGACGATTTGCATATGCTTGAACTAGCACTTGCGATTGACGCGACCTGCCGACATTCGTCGCTTCTCCTTGCCGAGGAGGTGCATTTCACTGATATGCATAATTTTCTGTAGCTGGCGCCCAGCAAAGTTCACTGACAACGCGTTACGGCCATTCAGTGACCTTGGTTACTCTTAAATACGATAACTCAACCCGTCATCCCGATGATGTTTGGAAATTGAGACGACTGGAAGCTCCTTCTTCCATTGTCGCTGCCTTGCGAAGTGAACTATTTTGTGTGATATGCAGTTGTAGTGCTACGCTACCAAATGTGGTTTCATTTTTGGCAGGTCAGCAGATGAGCCTCCCAAGGCATTCCTTCAGCGGAGTGTAGAGTGGGCGGCAAGGCAACCAATCAAAGGCTTGATTCAAGGCCTCGAGGTTCATCACCATCTTTTTGTATTCCGTGGACGAAAGAAGAGAAAGGAAAAATCTAATTTCCTACGCTCTAAGCTTGTTTGTTAGCGCGTCCGAGGGACGACTTTTGCCCGCGACCGCCCGCCCTTCAATTCGGTCATTTTTTCTCAGCGGGAAATTTCGATTTCGGTCTACAAATTCGATTGCTTCGTTGCTCGCCGTGTCGCGGCCAGTCAAAAGGGGGGGATGAGTGGATAGGCAGCAGGGTTACGGTAGCATCAGAAGACGTCGGTCGGAGTCAGGCAGACGTACGAAAATGTTGATTGGGAAAAGAAAAACGCCTCGAAAGGTCTCTCGATGTGACAGGCAGCGCCGTTTTTGGCCCCCGTCTGCGGCGGCACGAGCGACTTTGCAAAAAAGTGTGCGGCTAGCCGATTGAAGCGCCCAGTCGGCGGCCATCACCTGTTCGCCCATTGGCGGAGAAGGCGAGATGAGAAGAAGACGGCCATTGCCCCACACTTGCCTTTACGACTTTCCCAACAACGCCTTGAGTCGGAGCGCTAAATTGCTTTCACTCGGCAACGATTTGGGAAAAGCAATCCGACCACTGCTGAACTTCACTGCGCTGCGACTAATGAGTCAGTTTAGGCGACTAACAGGTAAGGGAGCGCGCAGCAGCGGGCTTGCCATCGACATCGTTGAACCCTCAGAAGCCAAAAGCATTCGACAAGAAAGCGAGCTCAGTTAGACTGGCTCGGCCGAGTCATTCGACGGATAAACAGATGCAAAAGAAGCGACCGCCGGACAGATGACAGTCACTGCGGGGGTCGGCTTGAGCAAGGCGCGCATTGACTGCTGCACTGCCCATCTCTGCTACTCTGATTTTCACTTGCCCTCCGCTCCCTGGTTTTGTGAAGGCGCCCTTTGTCGCAGGCTCGGCGACAGCAGCGGCGACATAAAACGGCAGCTGGGGTTGGGCAGCCGCTCGATTTTCACTATAATTTCAATTCAGCCGTCTCACCCATCTTTTAGCGTCGCTACTTAGTGTCCCCCTTTGTTGATGAGCTGCACATACAAGAATCGAGTTGAACCGCCGTTTTGTACACCCTGCCAGTTACTCGTGTCGTCGACCCAGAGGAGTGCCGGTAACGCCCGCTGACCAGCTCGGTTGCGCCACAAACAAGGAGAAGAGTGCGAGGCGAATGGGTTCGAAGAATGGCCACTTTCTCCGCCGGCGAAAGCTTCCACCTCTCCCTCTGCCCAATCCCTTCCTCTCAGTTTGGAATTGGAGTTAACCCGGGTCGCGGTCGCGCGTCCTCCATTCTTGTGGGGCAGCCTCCCATTCCGTCTGCAACTCCCCATCATACGACGGATAGCAGCGACGGCGGCGGCTGCGTCGAAGGATAACAATGCTGGCGGTCAGCGCGGCGAGAGAGAGAGAGGGAGAGAGGCGAAATTTTGGAAAAAGCCCCGCCTGACCGCGCGACTGACCGTTGCGTTGACCTCTTTTCGCGCGCGCCCTTAACTTTCGCTCCTCCGTCGCTTCGGCTGCTTCGACGGCGGCGCTCCTCGGAGCCGGGACGCTTCTCGACGGCCCATTCTTCCTTGTCTCCGGCCAGCTGCTCGTGCCACCCTTCCGACCCTGTTTTGGTCATTCTTCATTCCACATCTCCCCCCCCCCCCTCACTCCTCCCCCCCTCCCTCCCTCTCCGTGCGCTGGCGCAACCGACCGACCGACCGCCAAAACTGTTTGCAGGAGAAGGGGACGAGAGGAGCGCGCGCTCTCGCCGGCGAGCGGCTGCCGCTTTCTCCTTCTTCGTCTGATGCGGTCGGCCAACAAGTGCACGAGCCGGCTGGCGTAACTTTGGACAACTTTGGCCGGTCGCCGGTCGTGATCGATGGCGGCGCGCCTTTCGCCGTCCGTCAGGCGCCCGAGCCGTCGCCGCCGCCGCCGGCTGGTAACGAACGCCCCTGACTTTCACCCCCCGCCTCTGACGACCCCGCGACAGGTGCAGCCACCGTTCGCCTTCCGAGAGAGGCTCACACTCCTGGATCCGAAGTTGTTCTTCTCGGAAGCTTCAGTTCACCTGAGTTGAGACGGACGCGCTTGAGAGTACTATAAAAAGTTGTCGCCTCGCCGACCACCTCACTGTTTCCATCACCGGTTCGACCGCCCATCTAAGCGTCGGTTCGATCGTCGCCCCTTTGCTTCGATTGTTCGGGGGGCGTTCCCGTTTTGCCCGAAGCTGGTAATTACACGGAGATTCTGCCCAATAATTGAATGCGCCGCCGTGTCCTTGGCGCGGAGTGGCGAAGCGTAAACAAAGCTGACTCGCTGACCTCCACTCGGCGGTCACTCTTGTGCCGCTTACAAATGGCCCTGTTAGAGGCAGATACAGGCAGACAGACGGACGAACGGTCGCACAGAACGGTCACTTGTTGTCTTTGGTCGCTGCTATGCTTCCCTCCCACATCCATCCTCCCTCTATCACCCAATCCCCTTCCTTCCGGCTCTATCCGATGCGCCCACTCATTAGGCAGGTCGCCTCACTGAAAAGGAGGGGCACCAATTGAGTGGTACCAATTAGCCAATTAGCGCCGCGTGAACTCCTGCGACCGCGACGTCTACACCACCAACCAGTCGAGTCGTGCGCACGAAGAGAGGAAGAGGCTGGCTTCCACTTCGCGGCGGTTTCCGTCGTCACCTCGGGGCGAAATTCGGCGCGCGCACGCCAGCCAGCGACCCATCTGCCAATTGCAACGCGCGCTCAGGGGGGCGGGCATGATCTGCGGCCTCTCCTCCTGCTCCTCCTTCGTCGCGCGCAGTCCGGGCGGGGGATTTGGGTCAAGCGTGTTCTCCCCCCTCTCACTGGCGCCTGCGCGATCTCTCCATTGCCTAATGACTGCGAGAAAGGGAGGTCGGTCGGGCACGTGTCCTGCCTCTCTCCCCTTCCCCCCTTCCCCTTCCCACCCCGCCAGCCGGCGTCTCCTACTTCGTCTCCGAAGCGGTGAGCGGGTCGCGCACTTTCGCCGCGCGCTCTTCCCCCCACGCGTTCGCGCGAAATTTGGTGCGTCCCAGAGGGGACACGGCCGGCCCGCTGCCACTGGGTGTCAAGACAAGGTCGCAAAATTTGTCACACGCTCCTCCTGCTCCAGCAGCTGCAACTGCTGCGTCGTCTGACATACATGTAAGTATGTATGTACATACATTCGGTCCCCCTTTCCATCAGCTCTGTCTACTTGCAAGAGCGTTGCGTCCCGAAAGGCCGATTATGAAATCAAATGAGGCGCTTTGACTAAGTTTCACTATTCGGCAAAGTCGAACGGCTCTTCATTGTCATAGCCTTTCCGAGTATGGAAGCCTTCGATTTCGCGCGAGTCGCTGTTGCATCCCTCTATCGTGCTACTGTTGCGTCTGTCCGCTAAACAAGGCGCGCTTCGCTGGCTACTGCGCGGGTGTCACACAGAGCAATGGCCTTGGCGTGAGGTCGACACTCCGTGGTAAATAAAATCTCCCGTGAGTAACACCCTGCCGCCGTTTTGACTGCTTTTGACCTGCTGCGCGTCGAATTGGTGGTACCAATTGTTCAATAGCCCACCGCTTTACCCCGCTAGTGCCGTCCGCGCCAGCTACCGTAAGACATGTTGCTGTGTGGATGTTTCAAGCGGGGAGACGGGACGCTCACTCTTTCAGTACGGGAGGCTTCCTCGTCCAAATCAATAAGCCGGCCGCACGACCCCTTCCGCTGTCGGCCAGTAAGCTGAGGGGCACTCGTCCGCCCGCTGGACGCTGATTGGCTGTCCGTCGGCCCAACATGGCGGGGGCAACCCAGGCGGTCAGTCCGCCCAACTGTTGGTCGGGACCGGCGCTTTTTTCCAACGGTTCAACCGAGAACGGCCACCACCCTTCTCATCACCAAACGACGCTGCCGGTGTTTCTGCCGAGGGATTCGAGCGAGTCTATGGTCAGCTCCAGCTGGCTGCTGCGCAAGATGGCCAGCGACGGCGGCGGCGGGGCCTCAGCGATTCAGGCGGCGGACACGGGCAGGGACGGCGTTGTCGTCTCCTCGACGAAGCTCAGAGAGCAGCGGCAGGCGGCCGACACCTCCATGGAGGACTCACCGTCGCCCAGCGGCTCGGCGAGCAGCTCGGCCAGCGGAGGGAACGCGGCGCGCAGTGGCTCCAGCGGCGAGGCCGTCAGCAGTCTGGGCAACAAGCACCGCCACCAGCCGCTTCACCATTCGACGTCCTCTTCCTCGGTGCTGGTGCACAGCGGGGGCGGGGTAGGGGGCGGCTCGGCCAGCATCGGTTCCAGCGGCGGTCATCAGCAGCAGAACATCGAGTGCGTGGTGTGCGGCGACAAGAGCTCCGGCAAGCACTACGGGCAGTTCACCTGCGAGGGCTGCAAGAGCTTCTTCAAGCGTTCCGTCCGACGGAATCTCAGCTACAGCTGTCGCTCCAACAAGAACTGTCCCGTGGACGTCAACCACCGCAACCAATGCCAGTACTGCAGACTCAAGAAGTGCGTCAAGATGGGCATGAGGAAGGAAGGTGAGCTGCTGCGACGTATGTAATGGACAAAAAGCGTGCTTTTGCTAACCGATTGCACACAAATGTGATTTCTTATACAGAAAGCTTCCAAGTATGTACATACATACGACCACATATCACCTGTTTGGACATGAACCTGTCTCACTGCACACGTATTGTCCCTCTACGTACCTTCATTAAGTACATTGTACATACCTACACACGTATTATATGACTTGTCATCAGGGAAGGTAAAGGTATTACTAAGGTACTGCGTATTTATTGAACGCTACAATACGTAGGTACTTATGTACTTCGCAAGAATTGTTACATACTTGTATGCACAAACTCCAGCTGTAACCTACTTCGTGTCCATTTACCCCATTTCTGTTAAGCTGCATAGGTACTTCTTTACAGGCTACTTCCGCACAGATCGTCTTTGTTTTAATCAACGTCTCTTTTCCGAGATCCAAACAAATGAGGCAGATACTATGCCAAAGTACATACCTACGTCCTACACACCAATGTGTGTACCTTACTCCCAAGGCACAGTAGTCGAAAGGCTGTTGTTCTCTTTCTATGATTGTTCGTTCGCTACTTTCCGAAAATTTTATCTTTGCGCATTTTCTGTTATGGCACAAAACCAAACTCCAAGAATACAATCTCAACAAGACGCCCATATGAAGCTACAAAAGTGTGACCCTCAACCAGTAGTACCTATTTCGGTCGTTAACCCTCACATTTGTCCTTGCTTTGCTTCTTAAGCTTGAAAAACAACTTCGTCACGTTTGGTGTTAACACTAACAGTGAAGTAGTAGGAGGAGGGACGACGGTCTGCGACTTTGTACAGGGCTTTTTTAAAGTGAGGGGTCGGGAACTTGTATATTTCGGGCACCGGTGAGTCGATTTCGATAGAACTTACACACGACCTAGACAAATGTATGGCTTGGCATCTTCCAAATTTTGACGCAAATCGACCACATGTAGGGTCTGCGCGACCGCGTCAAAAATCGTCGTTTTCGAGGAAGGCCGCCGTCCTGAACTTGGGCCTGCAGCTCCAGCTGAGCAACTGACGGCACGTTGACGATTCTTTTTCATTATTTTAATTAAATTTAATGAAAACAAAGCAAAAATTAGAGTTAACTCAGTAATTTCTGTCGATACGCGAAAAAGAATCGTCAATGTGCCGTCAATGCCCTCAGGAGGAGCTGCAGGCCCACGTCCAGGACGGCGGCCTTCTCCAATGGCTCGAAAACGACGCGGCTGATGCGGCCGCGCAGACGCTACATGTGGTCGATTTGCGTGAAAATTTGAAATCTGCTAAGCCATACATTTGTCTAGGTAGTGTGCAAGTTTGATCGAAATCGACTCACCAGTGCCCTAGTTATTCGAGTTCCCGGCCCCTCACTTATAAGCCCTGTACATTCCGTCTTCTAGACGTGACTCTTGACGCGATTGCAACGCTCTTTCCGGGGGTGTGCTGTGACCTCCATCCATGTCAGACAGCTCAGTTCGTTCCTGCTCAAGGGGCATGACGGCGTGGGGTGAGCTTTGTGTACCCCCTCTAGGTCGGAGGTGTCGCTGTCGCCGTCGCGCCGTATCAGATTATGGCCTTGGGAGCGCACGCGCGCATGTTGCGAGCTCGTGTCCAAATCTCGTTTCCCTTTCACCCCGACCGGCTGACACTACTGACCTGGTTGCGTCGCGCGCGCAGGCGCCACCTCTCCCACCCCCTCCTTTCCCTCCCTTCTCAGCTGGGTGGGAGGGAGGTGAGCGTCGACGCGCCGAATTTGGAACGACTCATCCGCTCGCTGCCCTTGACGGACGATGACTCTCTCTTTCGGCGTTGTGCGAGCGGATACTGGATAGGCTGGGCGCATTCACACAAACAGGCAGACCATTCCTTTATGTTCGCGTTACGTCCTGTCGTCTTCATCCAACAGATGGACTAGTTGGAATGGCCGATTTGACACACCAAACCTTCTTTGGGGACCTCAACACATTGGCTCACAGTCCTTTGTATGTACGTGTACCGTGCACATGCGTGTGCTGAATCCAACTCGTCAACATCCTGTATCACGTGCGTAAGCCGGCACCACTAGCCTGGACTGACATCAACCTTACGTTAGCACGCCCTTTACGACAGAAGCGACCGTCAGAAGAGGCATAACAAACGGTGATCGGCTTCAGATACAACTTAATTCAACGAAGTATACAACACTAAGTGTATGCAAAGGAGCTGAGAGTGCTAATGCTACAATATGTATGTACCTAGTATGTACATACATACATAAATACAGACACGTGTAGTAACCGACAGAACTCTAGTGGCTGGTGGGTAGTGCATTGCTATGCACCACTTGCAATTTACCTACATAGAGTTACTATAAGCATCTTGGTAATATCATGCTTGTGTGCTTTGTATGTAACGGTCAGGGCATAATTCGACAGATTGTCTCATAGCATCGAACAAACTGGCTGAACAATGGTTCAATGGTTCCCTTGAGAGACAATGAGGAGCAAACTTTGCTCCTACCACAACCGTGCAAACTCCATGTGGTTGTTTCAGCCGTCCAACGTGGTCGAATCCCTCCGTCGCTTCATCCCTATGCGACGGCGCTGATGCTGGCGACAGGCGGGGCGGCGGCTGCCGCTGCCGAGGCCGCCTTCGTCGCCTCCCACCATCACCATCACCACCACAATCCCCACTTGGCGGCGGCTGCTGCGGCCGCCGCCGCCGCCGCCGCCCATCACCACCATCCGGGAGTTCCGGCGGCCGCCGCACCACCCTCCGCCTACCTGCCCAGCTTTATTGGCCACCTGCTTCGAGCGGAACCCTACCCCCTCTCCAGATACGCCATTGGTACGTGCGATCGCTCATTAGGTCGCATTCCCTTTCAGTAGATGGTCGATGTGCATAGTATCCATTAGCTTGATGCGGAAATTTCTTTATATGTAGGTAAGCTTACAGTGTTCCTTCCACTCCAATGCGATTTCGAAGAAGACGTCCTCTGAGGAGGTGCTTCGAGATATGTAATGATTAACCCTTCACTCTTTCTGGATTGGGACAACGGTGCGTAGGTCCATAGTTGCCAACATACGTACATAGCCAATTCTCTACAGGCATGGCTCAGTCGGGCGGTCTGCTGGGGGTGGACAACATTTGCGAACTGGCTGCCCGACTACTCTTCTCGGCCGTTGAGTGGGCCAAGAACGTCCCTTTCTTCCAGGAGTTGCCCGTCTCCGATCAAGTGAGTGACAGACAGGATCGAACCACCACAGTTCATATTTACAGGCACAGCTTGTCGTCACTTCACTCGTCCGCCAACAAAATGGAATATTGCAGGTAGCTTTACTGCGGGCCAGCTGGGCGGAGTTGTTCGTGTTGAACAGCGCCCAGACGGCCCTTCCCCTCCACGCGGCCCCTCTACTGGCCGCCGCCGGCGTCTCGCCCTCCAGCGAGGAGCAGCAGGGCAAGGGAGGCAGCTTCGCCGACCAGATCCGCATCTTCCAGGCACAAGTGGAGCGACTGAAGGCCCTGCAGGTGGACGCCGCCGAGTACTGCTGCCTCAAGGCCATCGCCCTCTTCAGTCCAGGTGAATGTTGTGGTCAATTGTTTTACAACATTTGGATCTCGTATTGCAGATTGCTTACGAGTGTCCTTTCGGAGTACCATATAGGTATCGAATTGCCGCATGTTAAACAAATGCTCACAGAGCGTTACCTCTGTATGTAGGTTTTTTTATCTGTCTTTTGTCTGGTGGTAACTGCTAAATGATATTAAGTATGTACTCTGCGCACTATCTTGGTGAGCGAGCTGACCGTCGTCGAACGGGACGTTTGTACATGGTTCAAACTGCTTGTGCGACTTGTCTTGTCGACGTGTAGTGAGTATATGCATTATTCCCAGACGGAAGTGTGAGGGGGAACCTTTTGCCCCGGTGGCGCCCTTCCGCCCGTAACCGGCATAAATTTTACTGCCCCTTCGTAAATAGGTTCAAGCCGCGAGCAGCCCCAGTTGTGCCCTCTAGCGACATATCGGCTTATTTCGCGGGCGGCCGGCCTGATGTCGTAAGGGGATGGAATTATGGCGCATCCCCCGCAAAGGCGTAGAAGGGAAGAAGAGAGAGAGAGAGAGAGAGAGAGAGAGAGAGAGAGAGAGAGAGAGAGAGAGAGAGAGAGAGAGAGAGAGAGAGAGAGAGAGAGAGAGAGAGAGAGAGAGAGAGAGAGAGAGAGAGAGAGAGAGAGAGAGAGAGAGAGAGAGAGAGAGAGAGAGAGAGAGAGAGAGAGAGAGAGAGAGAGAGAGAGAGAGAGAGAGAGAGAGAGAGAGAGAGAGAGAGAGAGAGAGAGAGAGAGCGAGCGAGACAGAGAGACAGACATAGAGATAGATAGACAGAGAGAACGACAGAAAGACAGACACAAAGACAGATATAGAGAGAGACATAGAGAGAGAGAGAGAGAGAGAGAGAGGGGAGAGAGAGAGAGAGAGGGGGGGGGGGGGGAGAGAGAGAGAGAGAGAGAGAGAGAGAGAGAGAGAGAGAGAGAGAGAGAGAGAGAGAGAGATAGAGTGGCCTGTTGAATTTCGCCCACCCATTACTCAGTCGTCGGGCGTAAACAGTCGGCCGATCGGGGGCCCGAAAGCTGCAAAAGGCGAAGAAACGACGAACCCCCGATGCGCAGGTTGGGAGGGGGCGACAAACGGACGAGAGGGCGCCTTTGAAAATGGATGGGCGATGGCCGCGCCACCTGCCTGCCGGCCACCTCAGTGCCGCTGCTGCTGCTGCCCGCAGCCTGCAGCGCTTTCTCTGGCTGCACTACCGTAACCGAGAAGCGAGGGGGCGCCAGAGGCTAGGGAAGAGTCAATTTTTGCTGGCGACAATCAATCAGCCGCCGCCGGCGCTTTCGCTCTCTTTCCCCGGGCGCCTGCTGCCTCTCTGGCGCCTGGGGGCCGACCTCGGGCGACCAATAATCGGCCTTAATCGCCCCGGGGCGCCCCGCCCGCACTTCGTCTTCCGCGCGCCGTCTCGGACGCCGACCGGCGTCTGCGGCGATCGATTCGACAATAAACGCGACGAGGTTCTTCGGGTCTCGGCCTGGTAGAAGGCCTCCCGGCACCACGAGATAGGGAGACAGAGGAAGAGAGAGGGAGATGAATCCTCGCCGCCACCACTCACTCTGGTTGCCGTCTCGTATCAGTGGGTGGGTGTTTTTTGGGAGGCGCACTGAGCGGGCGAGAGGCTAAAAGGCCTGGACCCAGTCTTGGCCCCTCGATGCCATTAGGACGACCCGTCCTCGACTGGCCAAGCGTGGCCGTCGTTCGCCCCTCCGTAGATTATATCCAGCCGTCTCTTCTCCCTCCTTCTTTGGAAGAGTCAAAGCTGATTACGGTAGTGGGGGGGGGGGGGGTGTCATTATTCGACGCCCAACGGCCGCCCTTGTTGTCCATTATGGAAGATTAGGGGACCGACCAGTCGAATTTTAGTCGAGCGGAGGGCGCCCCAAAAACTCCTCGGGCTATTATTGCTCTCTTGCTCTCTTCAGCCCGTCGACTGTATCACAGTATGGTGAGACAGGACAAACTGTTGAGCGAGAAGACAGAAAGCGATTCTATAAGATCATTACTTACCCTTGAGCTACGTATTATCAGCAGTGTGCCCATTGTTCCAAGATTTCGGAAATTGTTTTGTTCTTGTTTTGTTCCAGGGGGTCCAAAATATATTGTGTTGTTCTTGTTCTTGTTCCAACCCAAATCTTGGAACATTGTTAACATTTTAAGGAACATTGATCTTAAATTGTTCCAATCCGTGCAACGCGGCCCTGAATAGCCCCGATCGGTACACCTGCAGTGGCATGTTCACAACATCTGAAATTTCTGGCTTGCACCACATCAAATGTTCAAACTTTAGTCCTAAACAGTTCCTGTCTTGAACCTATGATGTTCCCCGACCGACTCATCATTGCGTCGTTTTGTTACACAGCGCATTTCAAAAGGAACAAAAAAGGAACAATTTAAGAACAATTTAACCATTTTCCCCATAACATTGCTCTTGTTTTGTTCTTGTTCTAGGAAGTCGTGGAACAATATAAATTGTTCTTGTTTTGTTAACAATTTAGCAGGAACTTTGTTCCGGAACATTGTTCCGTCGGAACAATTGGACACACTGATTATCAGGCGCACACACAGTTATTATTGAAACACACAAAGAACACCGGGTACTGTGCACAATAGTCTACGTAGCTCTACCCGCATAGCACCTCGATCGCTTCAGACGCGCCGGGATTGGGCGAATGCGCCGCTCGCGTGGACTCGATCCAGGAGAAGGTCCAGTGGGCCCTGGAGGACTACTGCCGTGGGCAGCAACCGCAGCAGGCGTCCCGCTTCGGCCGTCTGCTGCTGCGCCTACCCAGCCTGCGGGCAGTCAGTAGCGCCGCCGTGGAGCGTCTTTTCTTTGTTCGCCTCGTCGGAAGCACTCCCATCGACACGCTGATTCGAGACATGCTGCTCGGTTCGCCCTCTGCCGCCGCCGCCGCCGCCGCCGCTGCGGCCGTCTCGCCCCAGTACGGCTTCCCCGCTCCAACTTCGACCACGGCCCCTGTCGCTGGTCAGGCTGTTCAAGCCAATGGGAAAAGCAGCGCGGAATCGTGAAGTTCTCTCGCAAGGCATCGAGTGGAACACCCAAGTGGTACAAACGAACAGCATGAAGCGAAGACTGTACAAATTTGTTTGAACTGCACCATGAGCACAACGACCTCTGACGATTCTCCAAGGGCAATCGACGTCCTCATCTGCACAGTTTAGTTTTCACGCCACGCATTCATTGCCTGACCACGATACGTATTTGTATGCACAATAATTGTTCTCTCAGCCTAGCAATGCATAGCCCACGTGAGACATCGTCAAAGTGATACAAAGCCAAAGGATTCTTTTCGTTGCCTAATCTATATTGTTGTCCTTCGTTTGATAGTACCTACTTTTGGCGGCCTAGTTGCACTTGCACTGTTGTCTTCAGATCGATAAAATCCCATGTTCGTTATATTATCGCGCCTTCTAGCAATCGATCATATGTTCGGTGTTTGCTATGTTTGGTGACTTGCTGTGGTATGTAGGTAGCAAGGAAGTGACTTTGGTTGAAAACAGAAATAACACGCTAGTGCTGAAATAACCACCACGAAATCCGGCTGTCAGTTCCATGTTTCTTCAGCCACCACCGTATCGTTGGTGTTTCTCTCGATGAAGAAGTCTACATATACCAGTACCACCGTATTGCGCAGCTGACCTCTTTCTCCTCCAGAAATGGTTTGCAAAACATAGAGCGCGCTGACGGCGATTTGGCTAAACAGCAGGCCAACTACGCGAGTTGTTTTACCTCCGTATGTGATATTTTGGTGCAGTGTTAGAATATTGCGCGTTGTTAGTTGTCTCAACAATCGCTTATAGGGTTGTTTCTACGGCTGCCTTCGCGCAGACCGGCGTTACAAGAACTACCGTAGCCCTTCATGGAAATCAGGCAATGTATCCGTTCAAAACCAAAACTATTCGGATTCGACTCTTACGCCATTCGCCGCGTTGCCAACATGGCTTTTGTTGATTTTATCAACACCACAGATGCAGAAGACGTCACAGCACACGTACGACGAAAGAACCTGGAAATACAGGGTGAGGCGCCGAAAACTCGTGCTCTTTGTTGGCTTGTATCTTCTGCGCACGTTGGCCGACTTTGCTCAAGTTTTCAGCGATTGTAGTACATAGTCTATCTTAACGACATGCCAAGTTACAGCTCTGTCAGTTGTGTGCTAATGCGGAAACAATTGAAAGATATTTTCCAGCGCTTCAGAAACAAAATTTGACCCAAATTTTTGAACCTCTCCGATCTTGCTCATTTTCAGATACGTGATAGAGGAAGTAATTCTGAGTATCCTAGTATTTGTCTCACGTCGGTACGACCTCTGTAGCCTGAGTTACACAGTTTTACAGTTGTCCTGATTCACCAAATTTGGTGTGATGTCAAGACTAAAACTACTGTAACTTTTGCTGGACTTTGTACAGCGAGCTGATGTTTAGATGGACCGTCGTAGCAAGCGATCAAAATTTCGCCGTACTCCTATGTCAAAAGTCTATTGTTCAGAACTGCTGTGGCTAAATATAACTTGGCCTTTCGTGTTGCTCGCTCTAGCTCTCTTGTTAGCGCAGTAGAAGTGCTGCTGCCCAACACATCTTTAAGTTAGTCTATGTCCTACAATCGTTCAAAATTTTGAGCCAAATCGGCCGTCATACACAAAAGATATAAGCCGGCAAAGAGCACGAGTTTTTGGTGCCTCACCCTGTATGTAGAGCGAATCGCGCTGCTGTTCGAGTTTTGCCAGTTCCTTGATTACCATCATTGGCCTCTTCGCTTCTGCAAACGCAAGCGCTGACAATGACAGCTCACCACGAGCAGCTGAAAGTAGCACAACCTGAGGGTGGGTGGTTCGGATTGCAGTAGTGCGGTCGGAAGTTCTCCACAGCATTGACAAACGACTCAAATTCAGCGAAATCCTAAAAATTCCGCTCGATGGTCCTCTGCTTCTTGTGGTGACTCAAGCGGAGATGAGACCGCAGCGACTCGATTTGTATGGCCCGAAAGGTACAACCCTCGATTTGGCACACAGCGTTTCCTTCTTCAGTCGACCCGCCGCTTCAGATCTCGGTTTCCTCCCACTCTTTCTTACGCTTTCGCAATCTGTGTTGCCTAAGACAGCCAATTTTATCGAAGCGTTTGCCACAAAACTGGCAAGTGTAGACCCCGTTTTCGTCTATTTTGCTTTGACTTGAGACGGACAAGGGCTACTCGGCCGCCTATTCTAGTACAAACATACCAGCGTTGCGTTTGCCTGTGCACTCGTCGTTGTTAGCACTCCGACCCCAAAAGGGGCGGAGTGCTATAGTGGAGCTGCTACCGACTAACTTTTTCCACCCAAGATTTCTCGCGCGTGGTTCATCCGATTTGGACGGGGGTTTTTTTAATCGATAGCTCTCGAGGGATAGTAGGTGTGGACGGACCTTCGTTTTTTTCGCGTAGTGGGAAAATTTTGAGAAAAATTCAAAAATTTGAAAATTTACTTACTGAGAGGGTGTTCACCCAGCTGGAATTTCTGGAATAGTTGATCGATTTTGACGCCCTTTGGATATGTTATAGCCCTCGACGAGACGAACAGGGGAAAAAAAATCCCGAGCTAATCGGCCGACGCGTTCTCGGGTTACGGTAGGCGAAAGCGATTTTTTGACAAAAATTTGCCTTTCAAAAATCCTAGTAAATCAGGGAGTTGTTGGATCGGGCCAGATATCTCCAATCGGCAAGATTAACATGTTCTCTTTCGTTTAAGACCAAAATCGCCGAAATCCGCCGAAGAAATCTTGAGCTCTGATTTGGCAACCGGTCTCCGTCGGGGGCCGAAAATTCCAATTTTTGAATTTCGGCCGTTTTAGCGCCCGATTGCGATAATTTATGGCCAAATGGACTGCACCACGCGATTCCCCGTTGAAAACTGATCCGGAATCGATTTTCAAAAATATTTTTTCGGCTACCGTACCCCGGCCGCGTCCAAAATTCGAATTTCCACCCGAGCGGTCAAAATCAATGTTGGAGTCGATCCCGGTGCTTTCGAGGTCGCTGATGCCGAATCTGGCGTTATTTTGGCGTTTCGGATCAAGACTCGCGAGTTTTTGCCGATTTTCGACCTACCGAAGCCCTACGTCGACGACACTGAAAGTGAGGTGATTGAACGTTTGTAATGTCGATTCTAGGGTATTTGGCGATGAGGAACGCGAATTTGCTATTGGTTTCTCCATTTTGTGTCGATTTTGCCTTCAAACAGCCACTTTCCTAATGCCGACATTCAAATTTGAATGCAACTTTTACCGTACTCTCCTCAACCCATGTTGTAACTTAAATTTTCGCGCGCATTCAAACTTCACAATTGAAGGAAATGCAGTGCGAAAAGACGGCATTTGCGCATGAATTGTCAATTCTTTCCGTCTAAAATGGCAAGGCGAGTCTGCGATTGGCGCAGCCCCGAATCTTCTTAGCTGCCGGCTACTGGTTGAATCGAAGCAAAATGGCACATTTTAGACTCAATTCGGCCTGGTCTACAGGATTTCGGTGGAGTTGTGCTGCGCGCCGGCCGGTCTTTGTAGGTGGAGGGAATATGCGTACTCTGAAACTCGCGCGCCGGCGTAATTTGTGGAGAATCTTTGGGTGGAAATCGGCCTTATTTCTCATGATAAGTGAGTGGCGGTCTGCTTTCTCCCGTTCTGGTCGGAGTGCTTCACTGCAGGCTCTCCTGCACGTTTCCCTTGTTTAGATTACGATTACGGCGCATCGGCCGGCTGCAACACACGTTGATGCGTGGTGAATTCAAATACTTTTGGTCTGGGACGGACATAATGCTTGATTTCCATGAAGCGGCTACGGTAGCTCTTGTAACGCCGGTCTGCGCAAAGGCAGCCGTTGTTTCTTCAACGAGACAGACTGTTCTTTGTTTTGAGGTCGAAGTTGTGGATGTTTTAGAAGACAAAACCGTCTCAACCGAAGGACACTGCCGCCATGAGGTTTGTTCGCCGTTTGTCTGTCTGCTCGACCTTTTCAGCGCCGTCTCAGTGTCCGTTGTGTTGCAGCAAGGTGTCGCGCGACACGCTGTACGAGGCGGTGCAGACGATGCTGGAGGAGAGCAAGGAGAAGAAGCGCAAGTTCCGCGAGACGGTGGAGCTGCAGTGCGCCCTCAAGAACTACGACCCGCAGAAGGACAAGCGATTCTCCGGCACCGTTAGGTCTGCATATTATGAGCCAAGGCGCCAACTTTGGCCGTTCGTGTAACCGCGTTGGCGACTTTGGAAGTCGACCCGTAGGGTCGGCGGGACTTTGACCCAGAGTCTGAAAACAATTGGGCAGGCCTGATTCCCCTTTCTGCCGGGGGTCTCGCCGATATAACTCACATGTTCGCTTCTTGTTGAAGACAGGAAGAAGCTGTGTTATGTGAATTTTGTAAGTGTCATTCAGTTTTCCGCAGTCCAAACACAATCCGCTGCTTCCGTCTCAGTCGTGTTGGAATAGTTCCCCACACCTATTCTTGTGTTGCGCAGGCTGAAGTACATTCCGCGTCCCAAGATGAAGGTGTGCGTGTTGGGGGATCAGCAGCACATGGACGAGGCCAACGCCAACTCCATTCCCTGCATGGACGTGGACGCGCTCAAGAAGCTCAACAAGGACAAGAAGGAGGTCAAGAAACTGGGTGCGTTCCCTGCGCTTTTGTCTGGGCGTCTGCGCAATCGCGGTTGTTTGAGCCAGACGCCCCTCCCCCTCCCCGTAATAATTTTCCCGAAATTAGCCAATATTTGCTTGCGGTCCTATTTGTAAGCATTTTAAGCATACTGGTACATTTTGGATCGAAATTCAGTGAAAATAAGGCGTTTTGGCACTTTCTGGGCATTTCTCTCGTCTTTGGAAACTACCAAGAACGCGATTCTTGTTCTTGCTTTGACGCCCACCCCCCCCCCCCCCAACGGTCCACCTAACCCCCCCCCCCCCCCCCCCCCGGCACACGACAATCACACATTTGGCGGAGGTGTAATGTGTGAGTCTCTCTTCAGCGAAGAGTTACGACGCCTTTCTGGCCAGCGAGTCGTTGATCAAGCAGATTCCGCGTATCCTGGGCCCGGGTCTGAACAAGGCGGGCAAGTTCCCAGCCGTCGTGAGTCACAGCGAGCCGCTGGCGCAGAAGGTCGACGAGGTGCGCGCCACCATCAAGTTCCAGATGAAGAAGGTGGGAATTGGCCCTTACTACTGCTTCTCATTAGCCAATATTGCGACATTGTTGCGTCTCGCTGACGTTCGCTCGTGCGCAGTAGGAATCGAGGGTCCTTTCGCCCAAAATTCGAGGAATACATGCGTCTATAAATGTTGGTTGAACGCTAGAGTACTTCTTCAGCTGCCAAGACCATTTGCCGAATTTTTAGCAACAGCTTTGAACGTGCGGCCGTGGTTTGAAAATTGCGCCTAATAATTTTAGATAAGCGTAAACGGTAGACCTGCATATCAGACACAAAGGACAAGTGAATCCACGTGGTTAACCATTCCTGTCAGTCCATTTTTTTTTTTTTTTTTTGGGGCCGTTCGGATCCGGCGGTCCGTCCATTTGCCATCGACATGCGCAGGCACGGATCCAGGGGGGGGGGGGGGGGGGGGGGGGCGGCCGGCGGCGGGCGGGCCCTTGAAAATTGTAAGTAAAGGCCCACAAATGTAAAAATTTTCGCCTGCGGCGCTTATATAAGGCAAAATTTTCGCCTGCGGCGCTTAGAAATGGCAAAATTTTCGCCTGCGACGCTGTGAAACGGCACAATTTTCGCCTGCGGCTCTTAGAAATGGCAAATTTTTCGCCTGCGGCGTTTAGGAATAGCAAAAATTTTCGCCTGCGACGCTGAGAAACGTCAAAATTTTTGCCTGCGGCGCTTAGAAATGGCAAAATTTTCGCCTGCGACGCTGAGAAACGTCAAAATTTTCGCCTGCGACGCTGAGAAACGTCAAGATTTTTGCCTGCGGCGCTTGGAAATGGCAAAATTTTCGCCTGCGGCGCTTAGGAATGGCAATAATTCGCCTGCGGCGCTTAGAAATGGCAGATTTTCACCTGTGGCGCGTATAAATAGCAAAATTTTCGCCTGCGGCGCTATTTAAGAGAATTTCTCGAAGTGTATTATACATTTGGGCCCCCCCTACAGAAAAACCCTAGATCCGTGCCTGGACATGCGGCATGTATTGCTAATGCTATCCACGAAGGACAGAGTGAGTGTTGTGTCCATTGCAGGTGCTGTGCCTGTCGGTGGCCATCGGGCACGTGGAGATGTCGCAGGACGAGTTGGTGGCCAACATCTCCCTCTCCATCAACTTCCTCGTCTCCCTCCTCAAGAAGAACTGGCAGAACGTCCGCTCTCTCAACATCAAGACCACCATGGGCAAGCCGCAGCGACTCTACTAGACTGACAGAAGCTCTGCTCTTTGTGATCGATTATGACAGTCGCTTGTTCCGCGCACTCTAGGAATGGAATCGCGTTATATCGGTTGAAGCTGCTTTCGTTGCGTTGACTTTCCTTTGTTGAATTGAAGAAGTCGAGAGAGTAGAATCTGATGACGGGTTTGATTTGGAAAGGGTTTTGGCCCAAATCTTGTGGCTGATCTCTTTGAGAATTCGAAGTGAGGCACGCTTCCTCTGTTCTGAAGAAGTGAGCCATTTTGCCTGTCGCATTGCGGTTTCGAACAGGTGTCTCGGGAATTTTTGAGGACCCCGGTTGTTTCTGTGGTTTGTGATGGGTGACTGGATCGGCGTCGTCTACGCTGCTCTCATTGCTGCCGGCGGTATCTTCGGCTACTACAAGATAGGTGTGTGACCTATGGATTGTATCGATATGCAGGTAGGTGGTGCTCGTATCGTACACGCAATGATATTGGGTGATATTGACAGGAAGTGTCCCCTCTCTTGTGGCGGGTTTGGCCTTCGGCGGCGTGTCGGGCTACGCTGCGGCGACGCACAACAATCCGCTTCTGTTGGTGGCCAGCGGGGTTCTCAGCGGTGTGATGGGCTACCGCTTCTACGGCAGCCAGAAGTTCTTTCCTGCCGGCATTGTCTGCGTCATTAGGTTGGGGATGGAAGTAGCGCTTCGATTGAAGCGATCAACTAATGAGCTCTGTTTCAGTCTGGTGATTCTGGCTCGTTCGCTTATGCGAGCGCTGATGTAGCGGCGCCCACTGGAGCCAAGCACCTTCTCCAGTTGACTCACTTCATCCAGCTGCTTGCCTACTGATTATTATGACTCGCCCACTCGTTCTTCTCGCGGATATGCTCCCTGATGGTGATGGACAGCCCTCCAAGAATGGCGAAGCTTTGGTTTGCGAACTCCTGCGTGACTACTTTGGAGAGACTGCGCCGTCGTTCTCGTCTTCCTTTGGACCCGCTGGATTCTCTGGCGACAGCGTCACCCTGCACACCAAGTACTACAGCGCCTGCGTCGACGTCTGCTTCGGAAACGCCGCCGCCTTCTCCTCCCTGATTCGTGCAACGGACGCGGAAACGCCGCTTCCATTGGAGGCGGTGGTCTTCAACTGCCTGACGCTTCCCGCCGCCACGGACGTCGTCGCAGCCTGCGACGCCAGCTGGTCCGCCTTCCCGCTGAAGGAATCGGCCGATCTGCGCCTGGTTCTGGTGGATGGACTGGACGAAGAGGGCGACGCCACTCTTCTCAAGTGGTGCTCGCAGAACGGCTTCGAGCCGGTCGAGTTCAATCCCTCGGAAGAGAAGCTGGCCGAACTGGAGGACTGCCGCGAATCACACGGTCTCCAGAGGGTCAAGGAGGCGCTGGAGACGCACGCCTGGTCGAACGCCTCGGCCGTCGGCTGCGACACCGAACCCGGCGTCTCCTCCATCGGTGCTCAAGTGCAACTGGACGCTGACAAAATCAAGGAAGTAGGTCGTGCGCTTGTGTGTGTGTGTGTGGCAGGAAGCGAGGGGCAACTACACAGTGTCGTGTTCAGAGCGCGGCCGCCCTTCGAGCCAGTCTGTTCGCCGAAGACGACGAGGCGGCGGACGAGGCGAAGTTCGAGGAGCTCTTCCAGCGCTTCGCCGAGATGAAGTCGCGCGCCGCCGCCATGCCCGAAGGAGAGGAGAGGCGCAACTACGCCGCCGAAGTGGCCACCGCCTTCTACGAGGCTCTGGTCGGGTCCGCCGAAGAAGACAGCGACGAAGGCGCCGCAGATGCCTAATCCATTATTCGTCAGGGATGCATTGAAGTGATGGAGACGGCCTGTTCTCCTGCTCTACTCTGTTGTGTTGTTTCATACGCGTTCGATTGAGTTAGCCCGAATTAGGCGGCCCCGTTCGGCAGTCGTATGTTTGTTCGCATTCCGGAGAATCTAATGTTCTCAACTCCTTCCGTGTCTGCCGCACTTCATCGTTGGGACGGTGAGAGGGCTGCGTTCCGCCCGCGCGTTCTTATCGGAGGCGACAGTCGCGCAGTTTTTGTCGGCGACTATGCGCGCGAGTCGCTGTCAGAAGGCGCGCCCTTCGAGCTTGCCAACTGCCATCAACCCTGCGCCGTGTCATGTCGTCGGCTCGGCCGTTGGTAATCCATCATTAGGCGGGGTGGCTGGCCCTGCCTGCGATGGAATCATATACTGGGCCTTGTGCTTGCGTGCGTGTGTGTGTCGGCCTCGCTGTGACTCAACTCGCTCTTCACTTCCTTCCCTCCTTTGGCGCAACCTCGCCATCCGCTCGGCAGATGCCTATCGTCGTCGCCGCGTCGTGTTGCCAGCGCCGCTGTTTTTGTCCCCCTTTGAGTCGACAGCAACGCGAGCGCCACCGGAGGCTCTTTCAAACAAACTTCGCGCGCCATTGCTTGGAGCGTGGCGCGTTTGTTACCCGCGGCCGGTTTCATGTCAGTTTATTGCGCTCTGGCCGCTCGCTCCGTCCATTGTTTGCGCCGTGCCACAGCGCGCGTCACCGCTCGCTGGCCGATCAAACGATCCTGCTCGCGCTCCCTTTCCTTCCTCTCTCATTCAGTTGCGCGCCGTCGTCTGTCAAGTCGAGCCAGTTCTGCCGAAAGTCGAGTCCGCCGCTGACCTGTTCTTGGACCGACGCCAGACTTCACTGCTCTGCCATGGACAAGAGTAAGCGAGAGTTCTTGGGACGGTTTAGACTGTAGCTACGGCATATTTCTTGCAGAGTGCAAGTGTGACAGCTGCACCTGCGATCCCTGCACGTGCGCCTGCCCCTGCGACCAAGGAGGTTAGCGTCTGCGTGTCGCTTTGACAACGTTGCGGTTGCGATCGATTCGTCGTCTGACCACGTTCTACCGTAGTACAGCAGCAGTCTGCAACAGACTTGTTCTCTTCAGGGGAACCGAAGCAGTGCTGCAAGGAGGGCTCCTGCTGCCCCAAGGCCGCCGAATGTGAGTCGAGTCGACTTGACTTATGACGACGACGATAGAACCGCCGTTTCGTCACCCTTCTCACGTTCGGTATGGTCTTTCCATCTATTTCGAATCGTATGCTTCAGCGGCCAAGAAGTGCAAGTGTCCCGACTGCAAGTGCGACCCCTGCGAGTGCGCCTGCTGCAAGGAAGGAGGTCGGCCGTCCACCGATGTTTCTTAGTTACGCTCTAGCAGTGTGAGGTGCCGTCAACGACGACGACTCACTGCAGTGGTTTTCAGGGGAGGCGCAGGACTGCTGCAAGGACGGCTCCTGCTGCCCCAAAGCCTAGTCGGAAGACAGGCGACGACGCAAGCCAACCCAAGAGCGTCATGACGTCCCTTAGATAGCCCGTTGTTTCTTTCGTTTTGCGTTGGTCGATTTCTTTCGCCTTTTTCGGTGGCACCAGCATTCATTGACATTCACTGGCCAAATTCTCGCTCCACAGCCATTCCCATAATATTGTTCTGCTCTTCCGATGGGTGAGAGACGCACCGACGGTTCTTCATACTATCTACAGGTGTTGTGAGGTTGCTACTCGATGTCGTTTCTTTTCGTTTCGTTCCCGTTCTAGACGATATCCCCGCTCTCTTCGGTGACACAGCCCCGATACATACAACGACGACAACAAACGCACAACACACAATACGGTAGTTAGACAATGTTTGTTCGAGTGACGAATGCTACGACGGCGTCGCGAATCGGCCAACGAAGCTGTTATCGCCGCCGTGCGACGCAGCTTCCGCGTTAGCGACCGATTACCCAGCTAGAATCGACGTACTCTCGACGACAGCAGCATACACAACCGGATAGGAAACACAGCAACCCCTGACTTTTGCATGCGCATTCGCCAGACACATAGAAGAAACGACTAGGTACTAAGGAAACGGAACAACGTACTTTCTTTCTGCCAACCGCGCAGTCGATCGATCGGTCTCTCAATCAGTCAAAGCGAAGCTCCTCTACCCAACTTCCGGCAATAACTCTAATCCAGGTAGGGTAGAGGACAAGTACAGACAGAGGGAAGAAACTAGCGTACTTCTCACCGCGACGCGAGCGACCAGTTACCGTAACCCTGCGAACATACAACAATACATAGAAATAACAGATTGTGTTGGAGTGACGAGGGCGCGTCGTTATATTACACAATAGAAGACTGATCGCGCGATCACTAGACTGAACCGAAGTATAAGACTGCCACTGGGGCGCGAGCAAACAAGGCTGACCTAGAGTGTTGTGTGTGTTGTTCAACAACTCGACTCCGATACCGTACCACAAGTAGCCCATCATCGTTTCGTACTCGAACCAAGGCAAGACGATTCACCTCGAGAATTCGTGGGTTCCGAGGCTTCTATTGGTCAGTCGAAATCGGTCAGTAGGCTACCACCACTTCCTCTACTCCTCGGGCGCATTGGTTAGTCGGAGGGCGTGCCGCCGGTGGCGCCGGGCTCGACGGTCTCGCGCGTCTGTCGAAGGCCGCTGGGCTTGCGCGTCTCGCGGAACTGCGTGAAGAGCGGGTCGTCGCCGTTGTCCTCGTGCGGCACGAACTGGAGCGTCGAGGGACGGCGCGACTTGTTGCTAGAGGCGCCCGCCATCGGCGTGTCCACCGACTCGGCGCTCGACGTCTGCAGCGGTTGGCGAGAAGTTGTATGGCTTGATTCAAGTGAGGTAGAACAACGAGCGCTCGAAGGTCTCACTTCCTCTGGCACGGGCACGAGCTTCCTCTTTCGGCCGCCGCCGCTGTTCGAGTCGTCCGACTTCTGGGATGACTGCGAGCGCCGGTCGGTCGACGTGTCCATGGCCGAGGAAGCGCCGCCGGCCGACAGAGCGGTGTCGTAGCCGGAGTCGGCGCCGCCGCTCTTGCGCATCCGCTGCTGCTTGTTCTTCTCTCGCTTCAGGTAGAGTTTGGCCGCCTTGACGTCCGACAGCTGGAAGCCGTCTCGATTGGCCGTCAAGAAAGCGTCCAGAGTCTCGTTGAACGTCTGCCCTGAAAAATAGTCTCCTGACCAATAGACGACACGGCAACAGCGATGCAGTCACCGACCAAAGCGAAGGCAAGCGATGAAACTGGCCGCAAAATACTACCGCAATCTTTGAACCAACTTCTTGGTGATACAATCTCAAACGGCAACGCAATTGAGCCGAGAATTGCGCTTCCAAAAAAGCCAAAAGACGCGAGCGTGCAAGTGCGACCGAAAGAGGAAAGTGTGGCGGCGTGTGCCGTCGTCGCCGGCCAAAGAAACAGGGAGGAATATTTCTGTCACCGCGGAAGGCACCTTCCCCACCACTCAAGGAATCAAAGGAAGCAGCGCCAGCAGCGGAAGCGAGGGGGAAGACTGTAGTATAGCAGCGTCAGTCAGCTCACCGACTATGATCTCCGCCGACGGCAACGCAAAGAACCCTATAGGGTGGATAGGAACGACAATCACTGGGAAAGGGGCGTACAGCGACTCAACCGCACGGAGGCTAAGAGCTGGCGTGTGCGCGCCTCAGTTACTGCTGCGCGCGGGCATAAACGGTCGGACGGCGATCATGCTTCCCAATTTGGTTTCAAACTACCCTTAGTGTGCATGTGCCACAAACGAAACTGACCCAAGTGAAGCAACGAACCGCAGTTCGAGTTGAGCACCGTCGGCGTCTGCAGCGGAGTGTCGGGACTGAAGCCCTTGCGCAGCCACGGGTGGTGCAGCACCGAGTCGGCGTCCAGACGCTTCGTGGGGTCCACCATCAGCAGACCTGCGGTTGTGAAGAAACGCATACGAAGCAAGCTCCGTATTTAACGTTATGTTGACCACCGGCGCATTTTGCGGATTATTATAATCGATTTGGCGGATTATGTCGATTTTGCGATCCGCTGGGCCGATTGGGCTCAAATTCGGACAGGAGTTCGGACTCGAGGTGCCGATCACATATCAGAAGAGAAAATTCAACCAGGCAAGTCGTCCGGGGGACGCAGTATACTCCACAAATTTGAACTTCTACGCATGGCGACTCCTCTGCTGTTGTGGCCTCCTGGCACCCCCAATCGCAAAAGCAATGCTGAATTCGTGATCTACATACCAAAATACCCCAGATTCGACATACAACACCCCTAGTTTCCTATGGACTCCGGGAACTGAAATTCTGCACTTGGTGTACGGTAGCATACAAATTCGTCGTAGGTACGTTCAAACATCATCTATACACTGAACGGATGCCAAATTCGTAATCAGCGCCCCCGAAAACCCCGAAATCGAGCATAATATTGGCAAAGTCGACCCGACGCCCAAAATTCAAACCGACGCGGCAGGGTTACTGTAGCTCAGCAAATTTGCCACAAACACTTTTCTGGACCAGATTTCAACGTAGAATCGTTTGAAACCACTTTTGGAACGATTCGGCAACGCGTTCGAGCGCTATAGACGCCGAAATGAGAAAATCGCAATTTTCGACCCTGGAGTCGAAAAAGTCGCAGTGTAAGAAAGTTTTTTGTGTTTCGCCCGATTTTCTCCGTTCATGGCTCATTCGATAGAGGACATCTGGGAAGGAGCACCAAGAGTGGTCTCGCCGCTCTAGCTGCTACCTAGCTCGCACAGCAGCCCGTCAAAGTCGACCCGGGCCAAAATTCGCGAATTTTTCAAATTTGGCGCCAAAATGGGTCCCGCAGCGATCCAATTCTTTTTTTCCACCCTCGGCCCTATCGAGTACTACAACATATCAAAAGATAGTATATACCATTATATGCAACTTTTTCGAGTTCTACCTTGTACTATGCCTTTTTCAGTACTTTGAAAATTTAAATTTTTGAATTTCCCGCCAACGGGGTCCCGCAGCGTGACCCCGTTTGGTGTCCACCCTGCCCACTTACTAGGCCTACCCATCGCAAAAGACCGTTTGCAAATCGGCCGCTGCACGCGCGAACCCCATCCGGTCCAAATTACTGCGTTTCGCGCACAAACGCTATATACTCCACACTTTTTGTGGAGTATAAAAATTCCTTCGCGTTCGCGAGATTGGGCGATTTAGACGATTTCGACAACTTTGACATTGCGCTACAGTCGAACGCGACGTCGTGCAAAGTTGCTGTAATTGAATAAAGTTCTTATCTTTGTACCCTCTATCACCACACCAAATTTCAGCTCAATCCATTGCAATCCAATTTTTGTAAATCGGTGAAATTATCCATATCTTCAAACATGGATTACAGCCGAATGAGCTGAAATTTGGTGTGGCAATAGAGGGTACAAAGATAAGTACTTTATTCAATTACACCAACTTTGTAGGACGTCGCGTTCGACTGTAGCGCAATGTCAAAGTTGCCGAAATCGTCTGACGTCAAATTTAATCCTGTATCTCGCGAACGCGAAGGAATTTTTGAATTTTCTCTTCTGATATGTGATCGGCACCTCGAGTCCGAACTCCTGCCCGAAGTTGAGCCCAATCGGCCCAGCGGATCGCAAAATCGACATAATCCGCCAAATCGATTGTAATAATCCGCAGAATGCGCCGGTGGTCAACATAACGTTAAATACAATGTCCGACCCTACCGTTGATGAGGTCCTTGGCCTCCTGCGAGACGGACTGCCACTCGTTGCCTTCGGTGCTGAACTTGCCGCTCCTGATGCGGTCCATTATGTCACTGGCCGACTCCTGACGAGACTTGGCCCGGAAGGGCACGTAGCCGCACAGCATCGTGTACTGCAATCATACAAGTTATCACATGAGCTGACTGACACACACACTAGGCGTAGATATAGTCTTGCATCTAGGTACCGTAATTACGCCAACCCCCTCCCCCTACCTTCCACAAACTTGAACAGCATGCTCTCCGAGAAATTGCGGAGGGACGCTTATTGCAGAATGTACGGTAATCTTTCTTTCGAGAGTGCTTAACGTTCTATTCTTCAACGGAACATTAGGCGGATCATCCGATCGGCGGATCTTTGCTCTTTCGAAATCCGATTTTGAAAGATTGGCCATTTCTTCAAACAACGATTACAATCAATTGAGCTGAAATTTGGTGTGTTGATAAAGGGCGCAAAGTCAAACACTTTATTCAATTACACCAACTTTGTACGACGTCGCGTTCGACTGCAGCGCAACGTCAAAATTGTCCGAAGCCCTACAACCCACGAGCACGAAAGAATTTTTGAAATTTCTCTTCTGATATGTGATGGGCATCCCAAATCAGAAAACGTGTCAAAATTTGGGCCGAATCGGCCCGGCGGATAGCGAAAGAGCACAAAGATCCGCCGATCGGATGAAGTAGATCCGCCTAATGTTCCGCCGAAGAATATAACGTTAACTGAAATCGCTTAGCGTAGACTCAAAAGCGTGCGGTGCGCGCAAAGGTCCTGCGCTGGCGTCTAATGTGCACCTGGCGTCTAATGTACGGCTGGTGTGCCACAATGTTCGCCAGCGCGAATCATCGTCTCATGAGCTCCACACACCACGATGACGCCGAGGCTCCAGAGGTCGCACTGCTGATTATACTGGGGCAGCCAGTCGTTCTCGCTTCTGAGGGAGTCGGAGAGCTTGCGCTGGAACACCTCGGGGGCCGCGTAGTGGAGAGTGAAGCAGGGAGTGTTCAGGGGCCGCCCCGTGGTCGTCGGCAGCAGACGGGCGAAGCCGAAGTCCACCAGACGCAGGTCAGCGTCCGGCTCCCGGGACTCGAACAGGATGTTCTACAACGATTTTCCAACAAAAGTTAAAGAAATACAAAGGTTCCAAGGCACCATTAGGCGCCCACCCACCTCCGGTTTGAGGTCTCGGTGGACGGCGCCCTTGGCGTGTATGAAGCGGACGGCGGAGACGAGTTTGCGCGTGATGCGCGCCGCCTCGGCCTCTGTGAATCTGCGCGTCTGTCGTATCTTGGTCAGCAGCTCGGGTCCCTTGAGCAGCTCCATGATGAGGTAGTAGTGGAAGGGGTCCTCCACCACCTCCACCAGGTCGACGATGTTGCGGTGGCCCCGACACAGGCTGAGGATCTGCGCCTCGCGCATCGCCTGCGACGAGTAGCGCTGCGAGATGATCTTCACCGCGAACTCCGCCCCTGTAGACTTCGAGGTGCAGCGCCTAAAGAAGCAAACGACACGAATGGACACTTCCCCACGCTGGCATAACAGGAAGCGAGCCGGATCGTCACCTGCATACGGAGAAGGCGCCCCGACCCAAGAAACCCGTTTCCGACACATCCAGAACGTAGCGCTTGAAGAACTCCGAGTTCTGAAAAGGGTCAATGATTGATTGTACGCTGCGCTTGATCTCGAAGCATCGAAAGTAGCACTTACATGCTTCTCGCCGAACTGCTGGATGTCCAGAGCGGCGCTGGCGGAAGCAGCGGCGGCTGCAGCGGAAGAGTCGGTGGCGTCCATGGCCGCCGACGCTGCAGGAAGATACTGCTCCGCGATCACATTGTTGTTGGACAGCATCACAGACGGAGTGACGAACGAGTAGCCCTAAACGCAGCGCTGGTTTCTACTTTAACACTGCCCTGCCCTATGATGTGTCCCACCCTAAAGAGCTGCTTGGCGTCTGGGGTGTCGGCCGGGGAGTAGACGGGCTGCTGTTTGGTGAATTCGTCGGCGAAGTTCTTCACGTCCAGCTGGTGGGTGAATTGGGGCTGCACCGGCGGCGCGTACTGCTTCGCGGCCAACTTCTCCCAATCCAGACCCTGTGCAACCACCACTGGACTACCCCTATTGGAACGATAAGAGTTAAGGGATGCCACCTTGAAGAATCGGTGCTCCTTGATTTCGCGCAGTCCGCCGGCGCCTCCCAGTCTCTCCTTTGGATTCTTGGCCAGCAGTCGACTGATGAAGTCCTTGGCGATGGGATTGAAGCCGCGGGGAAACGGCGGTTTCTTGGTCAGAATACGCCTGCAAGGAAAAACGCGTCTTCACAGGCTGTCGAATTGAACGCGAAGAATACGATTTCGTTATGGATGGAGCCGTCTGTGCCACTCAGCAAGCATACCACGAATGGCAAAAGTAGGCCATGCAAATATCGACTGCAAGGCACCGAGAAATGTCCAGAACCAAAACAAGCATTAGTCGGTGGACAGCGCTCTCTTTCGAAGCAAGTATGCCGTTCAGTCAGCGCACTAACTCGGCGATCTCGCGACTGCTGTTCTTGGCGCCTTCGACGGTGAAAGGTGAGCAGCCGGTGAGTAGCTCGAATGTCATGACGCCCAGGGACCACCAGTCGACCACGGCCGTGTAGCCCTCGTCGGGGCGCTTCACCACCTCCGGCGCCATGTACTCGATGGTGCCGCAGTAGGACTTCGCCCGGTGGTCCTGCAGCAGCAGCAACTGTCGGCCTACGCGTGAATGGACGAAACCTGAAGCCGAATAGTCACTACCGTCTCCTGCTCGGCGAACTCTCGACTGAGTCCGAAGTCGGTGAGCACCACGTGGCCGTCGCCGTCAAGCATCACGTTCTCTAGCTTCAGGTCGCGGTAGATTATGTTCAGCTGAAGTGCGCGCTTGTATTGCTGCGGTCGATACAGTAGCCAAAACCCAGCAGACGACAGTACCTGGTGCAGGCTGTCGAGAGCGACGGCGAGTTCGGCGACGTAGAAGCGCGTCGCCTCCATGGAGAAGCTGCCGTTGGCGCAGAGGTGCGTGAACAGCTCACCCCCTCCAACGTAGTCTGAACCACTCAGTATGACAGTAGTAGATGCAATGCAGCAACAGTAATTTCGGCCAATTCATGCAGCTGATGGAGGAAGCGGCTCAGACGCCGGTCCACCGTAGTGTGAGACAAAGCAACAAGTGATCAGACTCACCCATGATAAGGTGGAGCTTCGTCTCGCTCTGAAAGGCGTAGTTGAGGTTGACGAGGAAGGGCGACTTCCGAATGTGCTCAAGGACGCGCCGCTCGGCCAGCGTGTGCTCCAGCGTCTTCAGCTTCTGCGTCACGCGCGTCTTGCGCAGCACCTGCACAATGATGCGAGCTACAGGCTGCTGCATGGAGCAAACAGCACAATCACGCAAGTCACCTTCATAGCGTAGACCTTCCCGTGGTCGCTGCCTCCCACCTTGCGCACCAGGAATACCTTTCCGTAGGCGCCCTTGCCCAGTACCCGCATTAGTTCGAAATTCTCCATGCTAACCTGAAGCGAAGGTGCCGTTGATTGATTCTAACATCGAGTCAAGACGCATACGCGGCGCCTCTCCAATTCAGTCAGCGCCAGTGTCAGCGTAAACAGGCACCTTCAGCATTTCCTCTGTCGTCTTGTGAGAGGGAGCAGCGGCCCCGCCCGCGGAGCCGTTGGGGGCGGTCATTGCCACGTCGGCGGCAACAGAATTCACGGCTGCGGCGGCCATTTGACCGGTGGCGGCGACGAGAGCGCTGACGCCCACCTTCCGCTGCTGCTGCTCCGCCCCCTGCTGCTGCTGTTGAAGGAGGAGGCCGGCCGTCTTGGCGCTGGCCATAACAAGCTTGTGTTAGTCGGTCCCTGGAAGAAAAGAATATGGGAGCAACGCTGACTGGGCCTCGCCGCGCCCTGGCTCGACACCGCGTCACAGACTTTGCTAACACAATACAGGCTAGGATCGCTACCGAACCGCGCAGCTGAACAGATAGCGATCGCCAATCAGCGCCGCCGCCCACCGTATAACGGGTCGGAAGCACATGAACGGCTAATTCCAGTTACAGTAAACATGCGAAGTAGGAAGAATCACAGGACAATAGCGCTCAGCGGAGCGGAAGCGGCGCTCATTCGGCCAGGAAATCACGCAACGTACGATACGCTCTGGAGTCAACGTATATCCGACAAAATTCTACCCGGACACCTCAATCTGTTTACTAGCCCACTAGGATAACTACCCCTCAAATTACGACTTAGAGAAAACCACTGCAGGATACATAAGCGCAAACACAAAGGCGGACACGATTAGGATCGGCGCAATCTCTTCAGCATAGAAGTCGGCTCGGCTGGAAGCTTCTTCTTCTTCTGAAGGAAAGAGCGAAACTCCACTGCGCAACCAGTTCTCGGGGATACAAACACTCTCACCACCAGATTGTTGATGAAGTTGAGGTCGATGGCCGCGGTGACCTTTCTGTTGGAGAGGAAGAGCGCCGGATCCGTCACCGGCGCCGACACACGCAGGGCGGGGTCGATGTCGAAGTCCTGAACGGTGGAACCATCTGCTTACAGGGTGGCCTAACAAACGTCTGATTCAACGATTCCACTGCAGCGCTATTTTCAGGCAGCGTTGGTGTTACACGGGTCTCCAGCTTGGTTCAACCGATCAGCTTCAAAGTGTGCATGGAAACGTACGTACATAGTAGGCACTCTAGATAGAGTAGGATAGGAGGACGTACGTACATACAGTACATTGCATCTAACACATCAGAAAAAGTAGTCAACTTCAGTTTTAGTATTTCGGTCACAAATAGGTACAGTACGTTGTACCATAATTTCGACTTGGCAAAATCGAGAATAGCGAAGTCGTGAAATGTTTTATTGGGCCACTCTAGTCAGCACTGTGCCTTTATTTACTTACAGAGAATGTGAGCCGTGCAGAAATCAACTACACTCGAGGTGGAGACGGACCTTGCCGGTGGCCATCCTGTATTGGTGCTTGACGGATTCGAGTTCGAACTCGCAGTTGGCCAGACTCGTCTTCAGGTCGAACAGAAGGGCGATGTCCAGGCGCAGCTCGTTGAAGTCCGACACGATCGCCTCCGACGCCACCGGCTGGTACTCTGCAACGGCACAGAGATAGAGGGATCTTCGTAATCACTCTGCGGTCGCCATAACAGACAGGAAGCGCCGAGTGGCGCCCACCGACCTAATCCCAGGCACTCGAGGCCCTGCTCGACGGCCTTCAGCTTCTTCTGTCCCGCGTTGCTGGGCAGCTTCATGCACTGACTTCTCAAGTGGGGACCGGAGGCGCGGAACTCCGGGAACTTGATCGTGGAGAAGGTGGGCTCAGGCAGCTGGCCCAGTTGGCCGAATCGGCCGGAAGCGCCGACACCCAAGCCGCCCGCCATCTGCTTCAGATTGGCGTACTTCCTCTTGAGGGCGGCCGCGCCGGCGATCGCGCTGGCCGAGCCAGAGGGAAGGAGGCCGCCGACGGCGCCCGCTACGCCCAGGCCCCCTCCTGCACCGCCGGCGATGCCCCCGGGTGACGCCTGGGCGCTTCTCGGTCGGTCGGCGGCCGAGATCAACTTCTGCAGGTCGTGCGCCTTGCGCTCGCGCTCGCGCCGCCGAACCTCGATACGCTGCTGCTGCTCGATGAGGAACTGCTCCCGCTCCACCTGCCAAGAAAATGAGACGACGTATGTAGACAAGGCACTAGTCAGGGAAGCGAGTGAGCCGCCAACAATGTTATGACTGTGAGACGGTAGTTCCAACCTCCTCTGGTGTGCGATTCCAGAGGTTGTTGAGCTGCTTCTTGCGTTTCTTCTCATGAACGGCGTCGAAGTAAAGGAGCCTCGACTCGACCTCATCAGGCGGGTAACGTTTCTAATTGGTAGAAGGAAAAGGATATGAACATGTGAGCAAACGTAGCTAGCACATTGCACAACCACGCACCCTGGTCAACTTGTTGCAGACGGCATAAAAGCGGTCCATCAAGTCTTCCACGACACGCTCTTCCGGATGCTTTTGACGATCCCAACGATCGAAGATCACTGGCCATCTAAAGAGTAGAGTAGAGAAAGTGGAACAATGGGAACTCTGAAGTCGTATGTCTATGTAGCACCTCAGGTCGAATCGACGGCACAGCTCGAAGAGATCGTCCGTCGCTTGCCGCGACCAATGGGAGCTGTGTAGAGCCTCGCTGTACTCAGCGTCCGAGTAGGTCGGCACGTCGACAACCTTGTTGAACTGAGCGAAGGGATACGGCTCGCCCAGCTTGTCCTCCCGGGTCCAGTGGTGCAATCTCAGGTCATCCTAAAGAGACGAAACGAATTCGTCAGAGAGACCCGTAGCGACACGCGACACCAACGCGGAGCGTAGACGCACCAATCTAGCGGGATTCTCAAAGGGCGTCTTGATCCAGCGTCGACACTTGGCCATTCCCAGGTTGGCCTTCTTGCTCTTGTAGCCGGCTCGCTGCTGACTATAGCTGGGGACCAACATGGGCGCCTCCTCTGCCGTCTTGGCCCCCGAGAACTCGTTGCACACCAGCAAGTTGTACAGTTCTCGTGGCATGTCCTTCGGCCTCTTGAAGCTGTCCGAGCTGCCCGACTTTCCCGCCTTCTGAACGCACTACTCTCTGCTACTGGTTTGCGAACATTCTAAACATGGTCTGGTCACACATCACAGAACCACACAAAATCTCACAGAACACCTTCTTTGTGGCGCCCACTTCGAGAGCCGCGCTTCCCAACATTGCATCCAAATTGGAGCGCGACGACGACGGCGTTAGGGCGTTGCCTGGGAGCACCTGCTCGTCGCCGCCGCCTCCGCTAGCGGACACCATCTCATGGACGTCGGTCAGCATAGTTTGTGCACAGTTGGTGCCGGCAGAACCACTGTGACAGCAAAGCAAAGCAACCTGCTGCTGACAATTCGCCAATCACCCCTTCGGCCTTCAAGTTGAGAGAACAGCAGTAACACTTCGAACTTCAAACCGAACACATACAGCCTCCTATAGAACGAATTTTCAAGATATCGTGCTCAAACCTCGTGCTCAAATCCTCGCCCCTCCTCGTATCTAATCCCAAGTCCAGTGTGGTAATTGCGAAAAACGCTCACGTTGAATCGCTAAACCACCTTGAATATGCGAGGTAACTATGTAATCTTCGGTTTGGCGCGGTTCGTCTGAATGGTGCAACTACTTATGGCAGCGTTGGCAACGGTATAGGATATTTGGTTAGACGGAACTACGGACGTGACCGAATTTGCATGTAAGCTGACAACAGAAGCCAAACAATATCGCGCATTCTTTTCCAGTGCCAAGTGTTCGACGACAGAAGTGTTGAAGAGGTGGTGGCGTTGAACGAGACTTTGTGCTTCCAGAGAGAAGAGACGAACAGTTCATTGACAGGCCATTCGGTTGGAATCTTGTCACCACACTTGTTTTTTCGGCCTAGCGGCTAATTTCTGACTTGCTGCCGAAATTGGCAAGCAAAAGAAGAATCTCAAATCGTCAAACGTATCGGAAACGATGTCGTATTCGTACCTGTTCAAGTACATCATCATTGGAGACACAGGTGCGTTAGGCGATTTCCTTGGGTGGTCCATCTTGTGTTCGAAGCGCCTTTTCCAGGAGTGGGGAAGTCGTGCCTCCTGCTCCAATTCACCGACAAGCGGTTCCAGCCAGTACACGATCTCACAATTGGTAAGCGCGAAAGAAACACTACACTGCTGACCGAAAACTCGAAGCTCGAGTTTGTGTGTGGGTCTGTCTCTTCAGGCGTGGAGTTCGGTGCGCGCATGATCACGATCGACGGGAAGCAGATCAAGCTTCAAATCTGGGACACGGCTGGTCAGGAGTCCTTCCGCTCCATCACGCGCTCCTACTACCGCGGAGCGGCCGGCGCCCTGCTCGTCTACGACATTACCAGGTCGGTTAGTCTTAGTTGCTTGCTTTCTGTTGGTGCGCCTCTCCTTCGAAGCTCGCCGTTCGTTCTCCCGTAAAGGAGGGATACCTTCAACCACCTGACAACGTGGCTCGAGGACGCGCGCCAGCACTCGAACTCCAACATGGTCATCATGCTGATCGGCAACAAGAGGTGCAAAGGAAGGGAATGCGCCTGCGCATGTGCATGCGCACTCTTCACCGGCGTGCGCTCCCATTTGCAGCGACCTGGAGGCGAGGCGCGAGGTCAAGAAGGAGGAGGGGGAGGCGTTCGCGCGCGAGCACGGCCTCATCTTCATGGAGACGTCGGCCAAGACTGCCGCCAACGTGGAGGAGGTCAGTTGACTGCTGCTTCTTGCAGACGCCGAAGTTGTTTGTAGAACAGTTGATCGCGTAATGTTGCTCTCTCCCACTGCGCAGGCCTTCATTGACACGGCCAAGGAGATCTATCGCAAGATTCAGGAGGGAGTCTTCGATATCAACAATGAGGCGAGTGGTTAGACGCTTTGCTTCTTCAGCATATTTCAGGGGACGAACCTGCCTTCCGTTTCAGGCGAACGGCATCAAACTCGGGCCGCAGCACTCGCCCAGCAGTCCGGCGTCCCCAAGCGGTGGTCAGAGTCAGTCGTCCGGCTGCTGCTGAACAGCTGCTTGCTCCCTGCCCAGCACTGGATACGCTGCTTCCACACCAATACTTTACTTTTCTCGGAGGCTGGACAAAAGCGCGCCCTTTGTATTACGTTGTCTTGTCCTCGTCTTTCTTTGCGAGCTGTGGATCACCACACATACACACACTGCGCTACGGCACAACAGTGGCAACAACAGCCACTGTTGTTATTTCTGGATCTTCCCGCTTGGTGAGCGCTCTTCGTTCTGTTGTGATTCGTCTCTCGCTCTCTCTTTCTTTCTCTCTACAGTGGTTGTGCTCAGTTGTGGATTATCTGTCTTACGTTGTAGTAGGGAATTCCACAGTGGGGTTGGAAGTGATCGCAACATTGCTCTCTCGAGATACATCGCCCTTAGCCTACCCCACGTGTTGTAGCGCTTACTTTGATGGAATGGCTTACTTTGCGTCGGCACAAGTAAATCTTGTGTTGCAGCCGATATTCGCATTGTCGTGGATCGACAAACTTTATCTATAATGGCTTTCAGGCCCACACTGTCGTTCTGAATGGGAGATTCCAACTGAGTTGGCGCCTGCACTGCACCGCTTGTGAAGTTAGCGCGATTTTTACTTTGCCCTTCGGTTGTCCGTGCATGATGTTTTTGCCTGGGTTCGGCAGGCCTCCCACTCTCCATTGCTAGTCATACTCCGCTTCGATGGGTGTTCCCGTTGGCATTATCAGTTCTTCGTGCTTGATTGGTTCTCGGCGCTGTCTTCGTCTCGTCTTGTACTGTCTCGACTGGCGCGCGCTTGTTTCGTTCGTGTCATTCCACTCTTCGCTGGTCGGCGACTACGCGACGCTTCTTTTGTGAAGGCGATTGATGATAAATGTCGTTTTGTGATCTTTTCTACGGAAATAGAAGTGAGACGGCGACAAGTGTGTAGCGTTGCACTGCACCTCGCACAGCAGTCGTACATGTATCTCACGTACCTAAATACTGTAGCGATAGTAGAGTAGTATGGACGGTGTTAAAAGCAGAAAGGTTACTCAGCTGTGTGGCTGGAGCTGGAGGCAGCAGCCATGGCCTCGACGTCGTCGTCGCTCCCGCAGGATCTGGGCCTGTCGTCGAACCTGATGTCGCTCAGGGTGAGCCTTGGATTGATGTGGAATCGGTATACGGTATTCCAAAAGAGACATTGACGGTTCAGTTCATGAAGTCGAAGCGGAAGCCGGAGGTCGCCCCAACTGCGCCGCTGCAGCGAAGGCGCGACCACCACGCTCAATCCACCACCCTCGAGATGCCTTCCAAAGCCGGTGCCAAGCGCTCCAGGTAACCTGTGAAGAGATACGATCCTCAGCCAAACGAGTGTGGTAATCTAAACGACTTCTACGCCAGAGTGCAGTTGTCCGTCGTCCAAGTCGACAGCTACTCGACGCTGGAGGGCCTGGTCTTCGGCCGCTTCTCCTTCAAAGGGGCCAATCCAGAAGTCGAAGTGAGTTGTTGATTTCCGGTCCGCCGCATTCACCGCGCAAGTTCAGGAGCTTGTAGTATCTTCCAGTCTCTGATGAAGTACTACGAGAGTCTGGGCCAGCAGCAGGCGGAGCAGAAGCAGCAGCACGAAGGTGTGGCGACCGACGTCTCCAACGAGGAGATGGCCAGCGCGTGGGTGCCTGCCGTTTTTCACACACGTCTACTACCTACAGTAATCTAAAGTTTGACGCCTGCTGAGTGATGGAAGGCAGGAAGCGTTCACGCACGCGTATCGGCTACAACGCTGGCACTAGTAGGTCGCGTTGCCGCTAGGTCGCGCTCTGAGCGCCAGAGGATGTTTATCTGCAAATGCAATCCCATTATGGTAGACACTCCAACAAGCCGGAATTCGCATTGGCTTCACATATTCGTCCCTTTGCAGACTGGGCAGCAACATCAGGAAGCGCTTCCAGTCGAAACGGGAACGCGGCGGCGAAAACGGACCACCGGTCGCCAAAAAGTCCTTTCGACGTCCGGCGGACGACGACTGATTTCAGAGTTGTTTTCGGTTGAGATGTCGCAAATTATGTCTTTTTCTAGTGGGGTTACGGTAATATGATCTCGAGAGCGAAATAGAACGACCATTGTTCGTCTTCGTTCGTAGCCAATAATCATTGTCACCAATCACGCCAACCAACGTCATTCAGCAGTTGTCGCGCGTGAAACGGAAGGTGTACCTACGTAGCAGCCAAATAGGAAACTCGGTAC
The DNA here is from genome assembly GCA_030248115.1 of Linhomoeus sp. GSCO2_2. Taxonomy (NCBI): domain Eukaryota; kingdom Metazoa; phylum Nematoda; class Chromadorea; order Monhysterida; family Linhomoeidae; genus Linhomoeus; species Linhomoeus sp. GSCO2_2. The sequence goes on along the minus strand of JASAMZ010006621.1, from coordinate 2,738 downwards.
CCACTGCAGTCTTGAGACAGAACGGAGAGAGAGAGAAACAGACACAAATGGAGAGATGGCCAATCAAGCAGCGAAGTCGCGCGTACACAATTAAATCGACCGTCAGGGTCGCGCCGACACCAGAGAACGAACCGTCTACCGCGCATGCAGTACGAGAGACTTTGTTTCACTGCGGAGGGGTGATAAAACTCGAGCGTACCACTCGCTCGCTACAAAAAAGAATGAAGAATCGCCGCGACTTGGTGGGGAAGGTCCGAACAAACGCCCCCCTCGACGGATAAATAGCCGCTGCAGCGACGCGAAGTCACCACAATATAATCTCCAGTGGGTAAAGGAGGAAGCGCCGAACCTTTGCAAGGTGCGCATTCTGCCGACGGCAGAACTTCCGGCCGCGCACTCGCGCCGACTACGACTTCGCAGCTCGCGCGCGTCCACCGCCTGTCAGCACTGGATACATACAGTGACGAAACGCGCAACTGACTGTCCTTTCACAGGGGAGGGAAGAACTGAGGCACTACTAGTAGCAGCTAGTGTAGTCGCGCGCGGATCAGGTGGCCAGGGAATTGACGGGCGCAGCAGCGGCGCCCACCTCGTCGCTGGTGTTGCCGTTGCGATCTTGGGAGTCTTCAGGAGACGCCGCCTTCTTCCCCTTCTGCACCATTCGCGTCAGCTCCGCCTCCGTCTCTGAAAGACACAGCCATATCGACGCTGCGGTCAACGACATCCGCCCTACCTTCGCCTGCAGCTGCTTTACGGTCTTACGAAGAGAGCAAACAGTACGCCGTCGGTCGCTGTGTTGACTCAACCGAGTGCAATTGTCTGTCCTAGAGGTCACTCGCTAACCCACCAGCAGAAGTTTTCCCACTAGCAAGGTTGCCGGGTCCATTGGCGGCTGCTGCGCTGCTACTGGAGGCGGCGGCGGCCGCAGTGGGCTTCGTCTTGAGAAGGTTGTTGAAGAAGGCGGCCAGCGCCGTCTCGCTGCTCTGACTCGTCATCCCAGTCCCAGAGGGACCGCCGCTGGCCGCCGGCTGCGTCACCGCCAACTTCGCCACGTCCGCCTTCAACGGAACGTAGAGTTACAGTATTCCTTAGAATCTCGCCGGTCGGCAAACGAAAGAGCAACTGAGAAGCGTGCGGTGCAAGCCCAGCGGTGTGTTAGTGGATGTTAGTAGCACCTTCTTCATTGGGATGGTGGCGGCCGCAAGAGAGGCCGAGCTGGGAACGCCGGCGGCCGTCCGCGACGACGTCTCCATCTGCAAAGGGACACGATGCAGACGACCCAAAGCAGCGCCGTCTCATGAAGAAGACGCGTGTTAGCGGATTAGAGGTTGAAGCAAGCTTGTGTTTCCAGCGTTAGTTGTTGGCGTCTTGCCACACACCGAGACATCCAAAGGAGGGACTCATCATACAAACAACCTGCGACTTCTCGCGTTTGGGCGTCTGGGGCGAGGCGACGGCCGAGGCGGCGGCCGGCTGCTGACTGACCATGACCGTCTGCTGGCGCTGCAGAAACGACTGCTCCTCCTCCGCCTGCACCTCGATCTCCGCCGTCGTCGGCTGCAATGGATTGCAGTGGAGCGTTTCGTAACGATACTCATCCGACTCTGCGACATGGCTGGACCTTGCGACTACAGTTTCAAACTGCACGTCCAACGAATGTCAACGGGAAATAACGTCGCTTCGACTCCCGGGCAAACAAAAGCGACAACGACAAGAGGGGACATATTACCTTCCTCAGTAGGGGCTTGTTGATGACCTCCTCAAAGTCTTGTGCCTTGATGGTGTGGAGATTCTCACGCAGAATGTTGATCTTCTTCTCGTTGTCCCAGCCTGCAGGCACGAAAATAGCTTCCTTCTCGACAACCATAGCCGGCTGAGTGAAGGGGAAGCCGTAGACGCGGTGTAGCAGGTACTTGTGCAGTATATCACAGTTGCGCGCTTCCTTGGCGCTCGTGTAGACCAACGCCGCACCGTCTGCAACATCGGCGATGACAAGAGCTTCACATTCAACCAACCGAGCGCGAGGTCAAAACGTCAACTCACAGCTAAGGCAAAACTTTCTAATGTGCATTTGAATGAAGTCCCAAGTGTCTTCTTTGTAATCATAGTCCTTCTCCAGTGTTGACATCCCGTCGCACTGTAATTCGTAAGCGAGCACCAGTCACGTCTTACGCATTTGGTGTTTGTCAGCACGTTAGGGGAGGTCGTTTGCGTCACAAGGCAGCGAGAGCACGAGAGAAAGAAAGGGTACGAGAGAGGTCACGAGGGAGAAATCACAAGAGATCGAGGCTTGTTATCACCAGATCACAAGGGGGTTGGGGGTTCTTCTGTCTTGAGGGAGGGGATGAAGGGATCTTCAGGGGTTGTACTCGATGGGGATGTTCTTGCGGCGGACCATGCCGTCTCCCTGGAACCACTCGCGGCGGAACTGCTTGGCGGCTCCTTCGGGGGCGTTGGTCCACTCGACGGTGACGCGGTCGTTGTTGGTGTCGGCGCTGGCGTAGTCGAAGGCCTCGCAGCTGACGGCCAGCAGCACAGACTCCTTGGGGTCGAGCACGCCGGCGGGCGGGTCCACCTGCAGGCGCTGCATGTTGGTCGTCTTGATGGCCCAGCCGATGCGCCGACTCCCGTCGTTCTGCACCGCCACGTGGTAGGTGTGCTTGTCCGAGAAGGGCGCGTTGTACACCAGCTTGGCGTGGGGCTGCGTGTTGATGTCGCCGGGAGGAACCGAAGCCATC
>JASAMZ010006620.1:0-10947 GCA_030248115.1 Linhomoeus sp. GSCO2_2 | reverse complement strand
GCTGCGTTGGTAAGTCGTAGGAAGGCGATCTTGGGCTTTATGGATAGCTCTCGACTCACTGGTAATGTCGCTAAGAGACTTCGAAATTCAAAAGTTTGAATTGCGCGGGGACAGTAACCCGAAGGTTCAAAGTGAAAACGGCTATTACTCGCTCGTCTTACGTCGTAGAGCGGCGTGCGATAGGTCAGCCGTAACCTCTCGACGTGCTCTTTCGTTTGGCATGGAAACATTTTCTTAATTACGCAATCAGGCGACACGGTAAGCGACATTCTCGCGTTTCTAATGCAGAAATCGCTCTAACTCGCTCAGCGTGCGTCGTAGGGACACGATCTTGGGTTGGTTGGATACCTCTCTGACTCACTGATCATTTGTTCTTCTATTGGTCGAAACTCAAAAGTTTCGGTTTCGGGAGCTACAGTAACCCAAGAATTTTAAACGCGAAATTTGTCTAACTCGCTCGTCTTCCGTCATAGAGAGACGATCTCGAAGTTTGTTGAGTCGGTTTCGGCACACTGATAATTCCGTTAAGAGAACTCGAAATTCAAAAGTTTGAATTGCGCGCGCTACAGTAACCCGAGGGTTCAACACGCAAAACGGCTGTAACACGATCGTCTTACGTCGTAGAGCGGCGTGCGATAGGTCAACGAAAAAGGCTCGACCTGCTCTTTCACTTGGCGTAAAAAATTTGTTAATTACGCAAAAACGCACCGCGAAAAGCGACAATCTTGCGTTTTAGCATAGAAATCGCTCTAACTCGCTCAGCGTGCGTCGTAGAGAGACGATCTTGAGTTGCTGGATAGCTCTTGACTCACTGATCATTTGTTCTTCTATTGGTCGAAACTCAAAAGTTTGCATATCGCGAGCTACAGTAACCCAAAAAATGTGTCAGCAATGGTGCCTGAACTCGCTCGTCTTACGTTGTAGAGCGGATTCGTTCGACCGTTCTAAAGCTTACGTGGAGGCGGTCGTTTGCAAACCGGGGGTTAGGACAAAGAAAGAGCCATGCTTCTACTTTTTGCGAAGGCTTTCAAGGGCGCGTCGGCCAGCTACAAAGAGTCGGCGCGGTTGAGGTCGTGCCCTGGCTGTCAGATTCAAGCTTGCGGACAGCTGAGTCACCTGTGCATGAACCCCCTCATGTCCCCCGTCGAGTTCGACGAGCTTGTTTTCGACCAGCTCGTCAATCTGACCCCGGAAATTCTCGTCCTAGAGGCTCTTTCCGACGCCATTCTCCTCGCGGAGCACAGCGAAAACAACGCCCGACTGCCCACAGCCGCCGACGCCGTTCAGTTCCTGGCGTCTCGGCCGTTTGTGGATCTGAGAAGCGACACCCCCCTCAGGCAGCTGGTGAAGGACGTCGTGTTCGAGAGGACCGATCCGGCCACCCAGAGGGGAGATGAGGCGGACGACGACAGTCAGCCCCGCTCTCCTTCCCCCTTCCCCTACCATCTCACCTCCCAGCGGCAGCCAAGCAGTGCCGTCGTCATTCCACTGCAGGCGGTGGTGGGGGTGAAGGGGCAGCCCGAAGGGGACGCCATCGAGCAGGGCAACGACGATGAGGACGACGACCCCATCATCCTCTGCGTGAAGCCCCCCAAGAAGAAGAGGAGCATGCACAAGCTCTCGACAGCGCCCAGCGAGCCAAGCGACGTCTCCCTCCCCTCTACGCACGACGACGAGAACGCTCGCCACTGCTTCTTTTGCCACCACTCCCCTGCCGATGGACACTTGTGTTCCCGCTGTTTCGATATCTACAACCCCAATCGAAATCCGGCTACATAGAGCAGAGTAGAGCCGATACAGTGACGTGTGCATTCGTTCCATTCTGCTCATCTCGTGCGCATTCATTCCATTGTGCTCAACGGTCGATTGGAAGGTGTCCAAGTAAGCCCAACGAAGAAATGGAGATAAAATCAATAAAGCCGACTGAGCAGCAGTTGCTTTTGACGACGACGACACATGTAAGTGTTTGTGCAGGGTGAGTGAGCACAGCGTGCGCGCATGCATCCACTGTACGTGCGGGCCGGATTAAACACAGCGACAGAGAGAGAGAGAGAGAGAGAGAGAGAGAGAGGGGGACAAGTGGCGGCTCGCAGTGTACACCCTACCTACTTATCCAGAAATCACGTTGGTGTTCCACTCCTTGTGCAAATGGTAGAGGTGGTGTCGGCTGAGCTGGTGAATTACGTAGCCATGCATTGTGGCAAACGCCGGCGAGTGACAAATGATGCACTTGTACGTTGTTCGGTCGTTGCAGTCCTCTCGCACAACTTCCGGTTGAACTTCAGCTCCAAGCAGAAGCCCGGTGTCAATGTCGTAGTGCTCATGGGGGGGCCTGCAGCAGGGGTGGCACCCAGAAGGTTCGATCCGCGATTCACTGTTGGACATCTCTCTTGTTTTGAAGTCACACTTGCTTTTCCGTCACTCTTGGCACTGCAGTTGCACTGAAGGAGCACTAGTGGGGCGGCGTTTATAACAGGCATATTTCGAAAACGTGTGTTTGATTCGTATTCTGAACGTATATCACGTTTCATCGCATCATTTACTCAAGATTTCGCTGTGTGAATCATACAATACGAATTGCTGCGAAGGCCGCTATATAGGATGGAAGATCCCATTGAAGGGCCAGTTGTTCCCACCACTTTAACAAGTTAGAGAAAGCCTAAAGTCGATCCCTTTTCTCCTGCTCCAAAACATGTCGGACAAGGGTGACTACACCTGCGGCATCTGTGACCTGCGGTGCTACAGCCAGGAGTACCTCGACACCCACCTCAACGGCAAGAAGCACGCCAAGCGAGTCAGTGAACTCTCCAAAGGCGAAATGAGAAGCGTGCCTCGACTCAAGCGCCAGAACGCCGTTGTGGCCACCGACAGCAAGCGTGCGCGCCGCACTGAATCGGACGAAGACAGCGACAGTGACCCCGAACCACCTGTGAAAGTCTTCAAGTGCAGCGAGAATGAGCAGATTGTCATCAAGCTGATCATTGTGAAAGAGCAGTGAGTGACATTGTCGTTGAAACGTAGTTTTCCTCCCCATTGATCTGCAGTGTTCAACCGCGGCGCTCTCCATGCACGGTTCATGTAGCAGCCTAATTAATCAATTAACACCACCACCACAAACAGCAGACCATCGCCATGACGATGAACAGAACTCCAACTGTGCAAACGCAGCTCAAAGGAGCACTAATGACTGCATTCGTTTTCTCCGTTGGGAAAAAGATGGTGAATTATCGCGTCAGCTTCAGTTCCAGCATCGACATAGGCTTGTATGTACCTAATAAATGCCAATTTCCGACCAATGTTACAGTTTGGGTCGTCTAAAATGTGACCTAACACAATCGGCAATTCATCTACGCGCACAAACTGTACTGAACTCACGTCAATGCTACGAATAAGGCACGATAGTGGGCGGCTTGAACTCATTCCTTCTGTTAAGAAGTGCCGAACACTCTCTTTGGGGAATATTGACATCTCAAAGATGAATTTTCACACTCCAAAATCGCTATTCATACGTGCTTACGCAGTGGAGATCCTAACGGAAGTCACTGTCGATCAATACGAAGACTGGCGCACTAATTTCCTTCACCATCTGCTGAACTTCGCCCCCAGTGAAGTTTCCGTATGCTGCCGTTACTGCAATATGTGCTCGGCCCAGAACATAGAAGACACAGTGTTCTTTTCACTTCATGCACCTTTTCTGGAAATAAAACGCAATGCGCTATGGCAGACGCGTCTAAAAGAGTTCTTATTCTGCGAAATGTGAACCGCTCCGTTTCGCAGGCATAACGAAGATGAGCGAAGGCATTCCGAAAAGTGATGTCATTCTTCAATAGTTTTCGGAGCTCGAATTTGCACTTAAGTGATAGTGAAGTGCCTGCAATTCTGAACGATGACATTCCCACCAGTCCCACTAGCGGACCAGACCCCTCCGCCTAAGGAGCTTGCCGACGCTATGAGGGCAGCGGGGCCCCTAATTGAGAAATTCATCGCTACCTACCCCTCGAAGATGGAGCCCCTGAAGCCCTATAACGAACTGACAAACTTGGCAGTTGAGGCCCTCTCCTTTGTAATTATCCGTCTGCCAAAGGAAGAAATAGATGAGCTGGATGCGACGCTACAGCCCATTGTGCAAGAGAACTACCCATTCTTCACGTCTCTAGCGTTTCCGGTTGCTGAAGTAAAGAGGCGGGCACAATCGAAGTATAACTACATAAATTTCTTCCCGTTGGGCATTGCTTGGAAGTGGCTACACCAGGCACTGAAGGCCATCTGGCCAGTGTACAAGGCGAAGTACCTGAGATGACAAGTGATAGTGTTTTTCTATGAGTGTGGCCGGTTGTACGCAGGTGAACTAGGCAACGTTATTTCTTCTTCAAACAAGCGAATGTTAGTTAGCGTCATCATCACAACAGTTGATGGCAATAGCCACGAGCGGAGCAGTGCACACACAATGATCTCGAATTCGAATGACCTTCGTTGGGATGATAGCATTAGTTGGTTCCTCGTTTTTTCGAGGCTTGACTTGTGGCGCTTCAGACAATTCTGTCTTCTTCGTCGTGGCAGGGCCGTTGCTCTCCTGGCCACTGGGGTTCTTGACGGCAGTACTCGTGCTGTTTTCAGTCTTGGGTGACTTTGGCTTCGCCCTTTCACCAAGCTTGATCAGGTCCCCAACTAAGCCCCTGAAGCGCCGCTTCCTTTCGGCCCTTGGTTTGGCAGGCTTGACAGGCTGAGCTGGCTTGTCTTTGGCCGCCTGCACGTTTGGCGTTTTGCCCCCAACAGACTTGATGGTAGTTTCATCTTCGCTGCTCGAAATCTCAGGGACCACAGGAAGGGGCTGCAAGGGAGGAGGATGAGGCTTGACATGTGCTTGGGGGTGCTTGATCGCGTTGGTGCCACTCAGGTGCTGCACTGGGTCTGCTGGTTCCGACACATTTTCAACAGCGGCGAAGAACTCATCCAGAAATTCAGCAGCCATTTTGAATTCTTTTCTATATTTTATTTAGTTAGTTAACAGCTTTTGAACTATGCACTCTCTGAAACTACCGTTTATATACTTTTTGGGGCGTGCAGTTTTGTGTACACTGACAATGCACGACAGGCAGAGTCAGATTTTCGAAATTAAGCGAACGCCTGACGAAATTAGTAACATTTTCGTCATTCTTTGCACACGCATCTGAGTAGCTTGATATGATAGCGTCGAATGGGACCCCTCTGACTAGATGGTAGGCCACAAACAAACAATGCGCTCCACAGTCGTCGCTGAAAACATCCTGCACTTGTCTATGGTTAAAAGTTATTGTACTTTCTGCAAGGTACTTCTGGAATTCTTTGAAAGGCGCTCTACCATAACTGTCGAAGTAATTGCAGGTGCCTTCAGTGGGGAAGAACAATAGCAGCCAATGTTCACCCGGCTTGCTATGAGGGTGAGTATTTGCAACAAAGAAGCTGGGGAAGAACAAACTATGCGTTGGTGGCAAACGGTCACTGGGGTAGATTCCCGTGCAGAACTGATTCAGCAACGAATCACATTTTATTATTTGCATCAACTGAACCGTGTTCATTGTGAGAAGTCAAAGAAAGGCTCGCGGTTGCGGTTGACAAACATACAGTTCTCGTACTCTAGATAGACAACTAGTTTTATGCCTTGAGCTGGAGTGACCTCGGCAAAGTACATACTAAGCGTGGTGTTTCCTGTCTTAATCAAATGCCATCCCTCTGACTGATCACCAGTAGTGTCAAACACTAGAAACATGAATCCATGACCGTAATCATAATAGGAAATCCCATTGCCTACCGAATTTTCCTCAGCTAGCCCCTGAAAGTTCAGACCGTCTAACATACTTAGGTAAGCTCGCGTATACCGGTCATTGGCGAAGTCCATTTCAAGCGGGTTCCTGGGGGTTGGAATAGAGCAGACGTGCAGCTGAACTCGCGCAATGTTGAAATGCTCGAAATTAAAAGGAGACAAACTGTAACTGCCGTGGTAGGCTTCGGTGCTAACTGCTGCGATGACCACTCGTCTTGGTACTTGGCCGGATGCCAGAAGCACTTCATGCACCTGCTGCCTCCCTCCATCTACATGGATCGTCTTCAGAACTGTGCGACGGAAGGCATAGCGGGCTGGTTGATGCATAAGCTTCTGCTCAAGAGCCAGATTCATGCTGGGGAGAACCATGACCTTTCGTGCCAGCCAGGCCATATTGTGAACTCTGACCTTGTATGTTGGATTAGCTTCAGCTGACTGCAGCACAAATGCATGGGGGTTTCTATAGACTTCCAAGCGAATTTGCATACGGTTCAATAACAGCTTGTCGTGACTGAAGCAGTCGGCATGGAGTGGCACTAGAAGATCTGCCTGCCGACTTCCGTCTATCATCTGGCCCCGTGCCTGATACCCCTCATTGTTTTTCGCATCAATAATGCCAGCTTCGTCTAAGTAGTAGCCTGCAGACTGCAAGACTGACTTCTTAATGGCCTTTGAACAATTTAGCGTGGCGTCAAAGTAACTTCTGTAGGCGTAGGTATCCCCCGAGTCATAGACGAGACGATTGGAAAAGTAGACTTTGATTTGACGAATCAGAGCAGCTCCAGTGTAGTTGACTGGTGCGACTGTGTATTCCTTCTCACCATCCTCTCCCTCGGCTGCAGCTGGCAGTGCGGAGCCATCAGACTGTGTCACTGAGATGCTAGTGTGAAGGTAGCTTGTGGACATGTCAAGTAGGTCGGAATCATTCTCAAGCACAAACTCAATGGGGGCCATCGTTTCCGATGGAATGGGATTCTTTGGAAAGATCTCAGACCAGTACGAACCTTCTATCACAACCTGAGTTGGCGGCACAGAGAACAAGTCTAACGCTGTGCTACTGGCCAACATACTAGTAGAATCAATTATCTGTTGTGCCATGGCTGGAACAGGCGAAGTTTAAGGGTAGTAGAATCCCAGAGCGTCTTTCTTCTTCTTTTTCGCTGGCCCTTTTCCGGTCGACTTTTGTAGATTCTTCATTGTATTTATAGTTTTTGTGGCTGTGCTAAGACGTCGCATTGATTTTGCCTTGCCCAAGCCCTTGCCTTTCTGATGCATTGCTTTGACCAAACTTTTAGCACTCCGACGAACCGCGCGCTTTGCTCCTACCTTCAGATGCTGAGCGGTAGCATCTTTTAGAGTTGCTCCACTTGCCACGTCTGAAGCCACGCCTGCAGCTGTCCTTAGTGCCTCCTTCCCCACCCCTTTTGCCACCGATTTCGCAATAGGAAAGATGAACTTCCAAATACTTCGAAACAAGTTTCCCACTCCCGCTCCGCGCTGGTACCGCATGCCGTTGTAAACAGGGAATGCACCATAGCCCAACTGCAGTGCAGTAGGTGGGTAGAATGTTGACGGCATTGTGTAGTGCGTTTTGTTTCACAATTATGCACAAGAGCAGCAGTAATAAACAAACATGAGCGTATACGGCATGCGTAGTTGAGCAAATATTTATAGTAATCACAGCAATAACGCGGAACGTCACGGCGAAAGCGGCGGTGGTGAATTCCACTTCTTGATACTTGGGTTTGGCAGCAGGTAGCCAACCGCGCCACTGAGTGTTGCTAGCCAGTACTTGGAGTCACCATTTTTCAACGAGAGGTTAACCAGTGCTGTAACAACAAGTATGTACACTAGTATGACTTGGCATGCGAATACAACCTCACTCTGGGGAACTAATCGTTTAAAGCAATTCCAGCGGCTTGAGCCAGTAGAGGAAGTCTCACTGCTAGGTCGCTCCATTCTTCTTTCGGCTTCGTTGAGCAGTCCGCGTTCTGCCACTGTTTATATAGTCTACTCTACGCATCAATTCTGGGCTGACAGGACTCAGTTCTGCAGAATAGAATATTCCCTCCACGTCTTCACCATTTAGATCCTGCAGCTTATACGTTGGTGGATGTCTGAACTTAAGGAAATCTGCAATTCTAAATATCTCTGTGGTGTAATTTGGAAGGTATCCCTTTTCAAACGTCTTCTTTTCCTTTGCAATTCTAACAAGCTGTCCGATTCTGTACTTCTGCTTTGGCTTCAGCGGCGGTTTCCCTTCAAGTATCTCCCTTACTTTCCATTCATTGTTGTGAGTGACATCTGAGGGACGGAATTTTGTAATTCTGCACACTGTTTTGTTAATAGCCTCTGTAATTTTGGGGAGGACTGAAATGTACTCAAAAGTTTTGTGATGTGTGAAATGTTTGAACATCCTTGTTTTGAGGGTGCGTATCATGCGCTCTGCTACCATCGCCTTAACGTCAGGCGAAGTTGCATATATCTTTTGAATTCCCTGATCAGACAGGAACTGACTTGTCTCGCCTAACCACTCTCGGCCTCTGTCAAGGGTCAGGAACCAAGGCTTGTTGCCCGTCTTTAAAATTTCTTTAAAACCTTTAACAACGTCCCTTGGTTGCTTCGTCTTCAGTGTGGCGGTCATGCAGAGGCGACTGAAAATGTCTACTGCTACGAGTACATAGGAGACCCCTTTGTTGTACTGCTTCAGGGCCTGAAGGTCCATCAGATCAGCCATCCAATGCGTGTGCAAACCGCTTGCTGTAACTCTGTTCCGAGCGAACTTCTTTCGGGATGGTTTGTGTAGAGTGTAGACATCTTTCGTCTCCAAGTAGTCTTTAACTTTCTTCTGCGTCACTGAGGCATTTCTTCGCTTTGCTTCGTGGTATAGTGTACTGCTACCAGCAAGATATGCACTACTGTTAGGGTTCAGGTACAGCGCATCGAGTAGTGTTTCCATGACTGAGGACACGAACGTACGCGTAAGACACAAGTTCTCACTTAATATAGTGGCGACCAATTGGAGTTAAATCGTTGCCTGAATGGGGTACTTTGTGGTGGAGCCCTGTCACCTTGTGACGACGGAGGACGGTCGCTTACGTACCTAATATCATTCTGATTATCATAGAACTGCCTCTTCCCAATTGCCGCAGGCGGAACTCCCAACTCGAGCAGTGCTTCTCGGAACTGACCCCATCCTGGTGGGGCGCGCTTTGTTTCCCTTGAAGCGAAATCTATCAGCTTGTGTATGTTGGTCCCATGAATTGTTCGGCCGTCAATGACTGCTTCATTCTGATGATTCCACGTCAGGCGGTTCGCAGGGGTAGATTCAATGAACTCAATCAAACGCGAAGCAGCCCCTTTCTTACTGACGGGGATTCCATTAAGAATGTCTCCTAGAGGCAGATGCCTGGAGTCTCTGTCCCTCGGCTGCTGTGACTTAATTGTTATTTCACGAGGCTTGCTCTTTGCCTCCACGGCTTGAATGTACTTACTTAGCTTGTCGTGATAAAGCTTGACCTTTAGATCCAGTGGTGCGCTTACATTGTCAAGTATCGACTTCATATCTTTGTCAAGTTCACTCATTTGAACCGCTGCGCCGCTCACTTCCCTGCTTCCGCTTTGCAGCGTTCCAATTAAATCCTGCGGCACGAGAGCTAACTTTTTGACCGCTTCCATTATTTCTTAGTTAGTCGGTCAATGAGAAGCGAAGCTGCAATGGAGATAACTGGAGCCAGCAATGCTAGCGGCAGTCCTTTCCCTGCCTGATTGACCAGCAACCTCCGCTTAGTTGCTAGGGGCACTTTCTTCGCAGCCAAAGTACGTATGTGATTTCGATGCTTCAGTAAGTTTTCCCTTTGTTTCTTTGAAAGCTTGACATTCCCTTCAATTATATTGTGAGAACAGTCGCAAATGCACTTAATAAAGTCTTCCTCTGCCGCCGCCAACAACGCGCGCTGTAGCTTAGGGTTTGACCTATATAGTACTTTCAACAGCTCGGCATGCTTTTGCAATCTGGCTGCCATTATCACTCAGCGCAGCAAAGCTAACAAACAAAGCCAAGTAGCCGTGCTATTCTATTTATATTGCTTATTTGGTACATACACTACCGGCGTATCAAATATATTTGTTCTAAGCCTAATCTTATCATCACACGATTGGTGTAAGTCGATCAAAAGATAGCCATGTTTCTCCTTTGTCGCATCCTTGTATGCTTGCTCAAGCACTCTTGGACTGCGACCGTACATCTGACGGCCCATGTTTGACACCTGAAGCGTGTCAGCGGGATTCTTGAACATCACTATGTAGCTTGCATTTAGTCGTGCCGTCCGTTGGTTCTTGTAAAATAGATTATGCGTTAGGTATATGAGAGTTAAATTCCAGTGACTGCTGCCCTTCGTAAACAGGGTTGTCAAATCTTGTGCGTTGGCGGTGGAGCATGCTTCGCTCATTAAATCGTCACAAACAACGATTTTTGGCCTAGTGTCACTTTTCAGCGACAGTAAGTCGGGCAAGCCCTCAACGAACAGGAGATTGTCTTGTGACAAGTCCTCATACTGCGGTTGCCATTCCGAATAACACCAGTAAATTGCATCCGGTGAAACTGTGAACAGCCTGTGCCTTTCAGCAATTAGCCGTTTTGTAAAGACGGTTTTTCCGCTCATGCTTGGGCCACTAATCACAATCCGACAAGGGTGCACGAAACGAACGTCATACGAATCCATTGTGTTTCAATTTCAGAGGGGTTTCGTATTGTATTTATATTTATTCGGCTACGGTCTGGTTCCACACAATAGACTGCTTTGCAACAACTGCAAAACGTGATGAGTAACGTGTTTGGAATGCATGACACCACATGATGGCATTTCGAAGGTTGCAAAGCTTTGCGTTTGTCTTCCGTCATGTGAGTCATGAGTCTGCTCAAAGGACAATGGTGAATCCATGTATGCGACCCATGCTGGGGCAAAGGAATGACTAACGCTAAAGGAATTTGCCAGTGTATGTACGAAACCCCACCGAGATTTGCGAAACAGTTGCATTTCCTGCGAAATTCCGACGTAACAGTGTTTAAAAGATGACTGAAAGCGGTGCTTGACATCAGTTCCTACCTAGAGAAAGGAACCTTCTAAGAATCAGCGAAAGTT